>JAPKLY010000076.1:188125-273427 GCA_026898435.1 Prunella vulgaris | reverse complement strand
ATTAAGTGATCGATAAATAATATAGGGTTTATTACAAATGGGTGAATATTTTACCCTCCTCTTTAAAACAAGTTCTTTAAATTTTAATGATTACAAATAGGTTCATGTTTATTATTAATCATCTTTTATTGGGTCACAAACCCCCAAAATAATTATACCTACACCTCATCAACTCATATATCTACGTCTGCTACCTCTACCTCTCAATCCATCCTTCTCACTGCCGATTCAAATTCATATTCAGGCATGACATCTCACATCCCATCCACCTTACCTACAAATTCAAATTTCAATTTTTATAGGAGTGCCTGAATTCTGCTCTCACAAATAGGGATTATTCTTCAAGCGCTTGAGAAGAAAGGCATACGTAGAACCCATCATCATCATATCCCTTCAAACGATGAATATAAGTTCTTTCTTCAAAAAGAATACAGGTTCTTTCTTCAAACGTGCAGGGGGAAATCATCATCATATCCCTTCAAAAATTTGTATTCTGCAAAAGAAACCAAATGGAGCTTTCTAATTAGGGTTTTGTTTTCAAATTAACTGTTGAAGAAGGAAGAAAGAGGGAAGTGCGATGGAGAATAGAGGGTTATTTGTCGTTGATATGGAGGAGCAGGGGCTGGAGAGGAAAGTGCGACAGAGAATAGAGGGTTATTTTCATCGGCACTCGATTCATTTTAGTGACAATACAGTCGTGGTGGAATCAACATTCTAATTGGGGGCAGGTTCTTTTCGCCGCAGTGGAATCAAATAGGAAGACTTCTATTCAGAAGTTTTCGAATTTCAAATGGAGGAGCAGGTTCTTTTCACCATAAAATATGGGGGGCAATGCAAATTGATCTCAGTAGATGGGTCCGAAATATTGACCTATTTCCATGATGAAATCATGAGTAAGTGGGTCAAGCTCAAACCAGGTCAATTCTCTCTTTTATGCTCTGTTGGAAATTTACATAATTGTTGCTTGGAGTAGGATTCTGATTTGTCTATTATATACTGGTTGTGTAGGCAAGCAAATAATGAATATGTGAATGCTGATTTATGTGTTATAAACCTAGGTAACCCCCCCTATTTGCACTGAAATAGCACCTATAGAGTATGGGTTGTCCAATAATTCCGTATCTGTTGTTCATGGGCAAATTGATGAGTTTGCTGGTGAGTGGAATATCCCTTCATATGATATATCCCCCACCCTTATTAAGAAGGATTTACTATCTGATTCATGGGTTGATATTATGAAAGGGGTATTGGTTCTGTGGTTATTGGTGCTGCTGCTCACTTTAGGGATGAACTTACCAAGTATGCCACAAAAATGGGCTTTTTGTTCAAGTATATGAAGAACACTAAAACATATGTACATGTTGTTTGTGTTGAGTCATTGGGGGGACTGTGTGATTGGTTTATAAGGGCTAAGCTTAAAACTGCCACTGGTTATTTTGAGGTTTATAAAGCTAATTTTGATCACAAATGTGTGGGTAGGTTGGTTCAAAATAGAACTAAACGGCTGTCACCTAGAATCATTTGTGATATGTACATGAATGATGTCAAGAACAAATCTAGTATGGGGAGAAAGAACTCTTGGTAGCGATTAAGAGTGCATATGGTTTAGACATCCCATATCACAAAGTTTGGCGCATTGTGGAAGCTGCCAAAGTTAAGATTTATGGCATCTACGATTAGTCATACGATGACCTTAGATGGTATTGTCTAGATGTTGAGAAGACAAATCCTGGAAGTGTTGTTGCTCTCGAGCACAACCCAATCACACATTGTTTTGAACGTCTTTTTACCTCTTTCGAGGCATGCATTGATGGGTTTGAGTATTGTCGGCCTATGTTATTTCTTAATGGTACATTTCTTAAGGGTCGTGCGAAGGGTACTCTCTTAACCGCCACCGCAAAAGATGGGAATAATGGTATATTTTGTAATATCTTCTTGTGTTTGACTATACTGTTCTTTTTTTTTAAAACACAACTGCCATATTTTTTATGTTTGTGCTAGAATTATGTTTTGAGTGCTTGTAACATAACATTCGTGATAAAAATATTATTTGTGCTAGAAATTTATATATTTGTGCCAGAAATTAAGGTTCTTGTGCTAAATTATAATTCATCTGTGCTAGAATCTTTTTTGAGACATTAATTCTTCGCATTGATATGTCAAACAAATTGCATTAATTAGGCCACATTTTGAAGATTATTATTATGGTTGAAATATATTCATTGATGTTATTAAGTTGTAAATTTCATGAATGTTCAACACTAGAAGTTTGGAAACAAGAACCCAATAGTTTGGAAACAAAGCTGCCATGTTTTTTAATTTCTATTATTTTTATCAAATTGTCAATTACTTTATCAATTTTTGTTTTTTGCGGCTAGTGGTTGGTAATTGTAAATTCCAGGTTTTTTTCCTATTGCATTTGCCCTGGTTTCTGCCGAAAACACCTACAATTGGTCTTGGTTTCTCATGAAGATTCGTGAAACTGTCAAACACAAGAACCAAATTTTCTATATTTCGGATAGGAATATAGGCCTACTTGCAGCGTTCAAAGAGGTATTTGATGAACCAATCCATTTCTTTTGCTTGGTCCATCTCATAATGAATTTGAGGGGACGATTTTCTAGAGGTTGGTCCAACAATCAACGGGCAACTCTAGGAGATTTATTCAAAGCATGCGTCTATGCTCCCAATGTGTGTCTATTCAATGGGAAAGTTGCTTTCGTAGCTGTTGGGGGCAAGATGGCTGAAGAATGGCTTGCACAACTACCGGTGGAAAAGTGGTATGTTGCATATTCACCTCATATTATAACGTATGTACAGAAAACCTCATATATCTACAATTAATAAATATAACAAGTGACCCATATAGGTTTTCTCACTAATGAATCATGTATTTTCAATATTTTTTACCACCAACTGAGGGTAATGTTTGCCCTAATCTACTATTAATATGTTTGCACAATAATGTCCAATATTTCTACACATAAGTTATTCATTAGTTGCACAGGTTTATAAGTTGTTCTGCACACAATTGTCTTGAATGTCTGCATGAAAATGTCTAAGCAGTTACTTATATGGATGTTTACTAATGTGTTGGTCCTTTAAAGTGGTCAAGGTCTGGGGGGGGGGTGAATAGACCTTGAGGTCAAAAAAAATTTTTCAAACTTTTCAAAAAGGAAGGATACTAGAACCTTGCAATAGCCTTTTTTTTTTTTAAGTTTAAAAGAGTAAGTCTACAAGAGTTTTTAAAACTGGACCACAAAGGTTACAGCTGTAGACTACAGAGTCTGCAGCTGCAGAGTTCAAAACTTTGCAAATCAAACAATCACTTGTAGACAAAATATCAGAGTAATTTTCACAATTAAAATTGTATTGAGAATACTTCAATGTGCAGCGGAATAAAGTGAGTGAACAATGAAAAACAATGTAAACAAGACTTAACAGTTGAGTGACTTATGAAAGTCTACATCTGTAGAGTCAGTTTCTGTGAAAAACACAGGAGTTTTATGCACTTCAGATTTTAAAACAATGATGAATGTAACAAGATAAATAAATATGCAGGAGCAAGAATATAAAGAACAAGAAGTAAAAAGACCAGATTTTATAGTGGTTCAGTGTCTATAAAAAGACAACCTACATCCACTGTTACACCACTCAGGTGCCAAATTCACTAAGAAATGATCACAAAGATCAATACAAGTAGTTCCTCCTTAGAACTAGGTTCACTCAGATTCCTATTCTAAAAAGAGATAACCTTCTCTATTCACTCAGAATATCAACTCACAAAGAGTTTTACAAAACCTCACAAAGAGATATCTACACTAACTAGAAATTAAATCAGGTGAGGGAACAACAACAAAAAGATGTGATTCTTACTAAGAAAGATCCTAACAAACTATCCTATGAATCACAAAGAATAAGAAACAGAAAAAGCTCTCTCAGGATATGCTGGCTGTAGACTTGCTTAGGTTGAATGCTTGTATGCTCGAGGTTGTTGTTGTTGCTTCCTCTCAGGACATCTTCTATTTATAGATTGAGTGGTGTGACTTATCCGTTGGAATTTTCAAATTTTAAAACCGGATAAGGCTCCTCTCTCTCTATTGGCATGTGTGAAGTGGTCCTCATCCTTCACACAGGATAGAACTGAATGTACTATGTCCTTTTCTCAGAATTCTGGCCTCTTTTGTAACTAATCCTCATTATCCACCAGAATTAAAGAAAAACTCCACTTAAGTTCAGTTTAGTGAGTGCTCAAAGGCTACACTAATAGTCCTTAAGGGTCTTCTTAATCTTCAATTAATTTCTGACTTGTACTTCATCTTCAAACGGATACTTGTAGCTGTAGAGTCTTCAACCTTGCAGCTGTAGAGTCCTGAAAATAACAAAAACTGGCTGTAGGGAAACCTTACAGCTGTAGGATCATGTCTTGACTGTATAGTGATCAAATATACAGCTGTAGACTTCTCTTTACAACTATATGTTTCAAACACCAATTTCCTTGATAAAGTGAGTCAAAATAATAGTTTTAACCAATTGTTTTGCACACATCAAAATCTAAAACAAGGTACTAACATAATGATACATATATTTGCATCTCATGTATATGGGTATGGAGAGATGACCTCCAACGCTGCCGAATCCTTCAATAAATGGATTATCGATGCAAGGGCGCTCCCAGTGGTTCGAATGGTGGATTGAATACGGCAAAACATTGCTGGCTGGTTCTTTGAAAGGAGACAAGAATCCAGCACCTGGAAATCTGCCTTAGTTCCCAAAAACAGTTTAAGTGGGATCTGGGTGAAGGCACTGGGTATTCTTGGATGATTTCAGAAGCACCTGGTGGTGAGTTTGAAGTCAAATCTCAGGTATCGTGCATAGTGAATTTGAGTAAAAGGATGTGCTCCTATTTTGCGTGGCAGTTAAAAGGATTCCCTTGTGCCCATGCCATGTCGGTTATAATAAGAGTCTGTAGTTGCATATACACGCATGTTGATGAGTGTTACTACACAGAAAATTATAGAAAAATATATCAGTCACACCTAAACCTCATATCCGATACAATGAAATTTGAATTCCAAAATGTCGATCCTAGTCAATGTATTCTTCCACCGGTGCTAAATTGTCAGCCTGGACATCCCAAGAAATCGAGAAACACATCGTATGGTGAGTACTCAAAGAAGAAACAAAAGGCTTCCAATGGTATGAACTCAAGTCCTTCCCTCTTTTTGTTACATGTATTCTTTCTTAACTTTTTTTAAGCCTGACTGTTTGTTTTGTAATGGCATTTTTTATTACTTTCTCGCAGTCACCGAAGGACCCATAAGTCATGGATGAAACAATGTGAACTGCCATAAACTCAGTGGGTCTAATTGGCATATGTTGAATGCATTTAATCACATCATCAAATATAGCGACATAAAAAGTACCATAACTAGCATAATCTAGTAAGTATACACACATAACACATAATCCATAACTAGCATAATATAGTAAGTATACATATAACACATATTCTCTCAAAGTAACTATATATGCTCAGTAAATATACATCTCTATCACGACTCTTGATCTTTCTGTTTATCTCTCTCACACAACTCACCGGATTAGAGAGAGATGTGTGTTTTGAAGAATCAGAGGAAGAATCTTAATTTTTGGGTTTCGAATAAAACCCTGAAATCTATGTACTTTTTTCTGTACAAACAAAGACCTAAATTGAATTTCAAATTGATTTTGAAATTCGTTCAACCAACAAACAAAACCCCAAAATTGAACCCTAAGTTCTTTTTGAAGGAGAAACAGAAATCGATTTTGAAGGAGAGCAACAAACAAACAATCCTAGAAAAATAAAAGTCAAATTGATTTTGAAGGAGAAGCAGAAATCGATACATTACCTTCGTAGCCAGTAACCCTCTCCCAGTCGCGCTCAAAACAAGAGAAACGCATGTTTATGCTCAAAAATCGCCAACCCTCTATTTCGAAGAAAAATCGCCACCCAAGGTCAACTCGTAGATGAGAAATGGAAACGTTTGTTCACTTTTCCCTCATCATACCTAGTTATTTTCCAGAGTTTTCCCTCCCATTTCTGTCGTTTCGGCTGCTAAATCGGCTACTACAAAAATTTAAAAAGCAAACCAATAGACATGAGAGAGAAATAGGTGTCCTTTATTGATGTAAAAAAGCAAACCTATAGACATGAGAGAGAAATAGGTGTTTCATATAGGTCAGTTGTTAGCAGAGGATTAAGGACTCCTTTTTTCACATAAATGAACCTACATGTAACTAATAAAAATAAGTAAACTTATTCTAAAGAAACTCTTAAGGAATGAACTAGTATGTAAGTTACCTATAAATTTATTATATAATTATAAAGAGGCACACTCATGTAAAACGTTTCCCGGTGTAAAACATACTATATTAAAAATTTGCGGGTCTTTAACCGGGTCGGATTTGGTCTCTTTTTTTTCAAAATTTTTGTAACTATAATTCTAGATTTTCTCGCTCTTAGGTATGTTACAATTTGGGCAAAAGCATGTTACTAATAGGCAAAATGTGTGTTACAATCAGATTAAATGTTATTTTCTTTACATATATTCATTTATTTTTGTGAAAATAATTTTTTTCATACAATCTAATAAAAATGTGCATTAGTATTAAAAAATATTATTTTTTTCATAAATATTTATGAGAAAAGAATATAATTTGTTATAGCAACACACATTTTGCTCTTGTATTATATGAAAATTTATTTATTATATAAAAATAAATGAATATATATAAAAAGAACAACATTTCATAAGATTGTAACACACATTTGCTCTAATATTAACACACATTTGTTCCCCAGTTTATATTACAATATGAGCAAATGCGTGTTACAATATGAGCAAATATGTGTTGCTATAAGAGAAAATATATTTTTATAAGAATAAGTATGTGTTTTTTAATTTAATCATCATTCCTTTAAATCTAGGTATATTGATTCATATATTCAAACAAGTTTTTGCTATTTTATATGTGTTATTATATAAAAAATAATTATTTTATACAAATAAATAAATATTTATGAAAAACCAATATGTTTTCTTATAGTAACACACATGATTTTTCTCTTATATTATGTTAAAAACTATTTAAAACAAATGAATATATGCAAAATAACAACATTTGATAAGATTGTAACACACATTTGCTCTAATAGTAACACATATTTGTTCCTCAGTTTGTGTTACTATATGAACAAACATGTGTTACTGTAAGATAAAATGTATTTTTCTTAAGAAAAAATACGTTTTTTTTTTAATTTAATCATCATCCCTTAAAGGTAGATATATTAGTTCATGTAATAACATACTTTTTACTATTTTATATGTATTATTATATAATAAAATAATTATTTATATACAAATAAATATATACTTATGCCTTTCAAAATATATATATATATATATATATATACTTATGAAAAGGTAATTTTTTTCTTATAATAACACACATTTTGCTCTTACATTGTATGAAAAAATGTTATTTCTACAAAAGCTAGTGACATATATGTAAAAAATAACATTTGGTCTGATTGGAACACACATTTTGTCTTAAAGTAATATGCATTTGCCTAAAAAGTAACATACATGGGAGCGAAAAACCTGAAAAATTGTGCTTGCACGAGAATTTGAGAAAATTACCCAAATTCGACCCGACCCGGCAATGGATCCGCAATTTTTTTTATATATATGGTATGTTTCACACCGTAAAATATTTTATATAAGTTTTTGTCAATTATAAATCAATATGTAGTTATGGTATATATATATTCCATAGTGGCACAAGAAATTTTATTATAATAAAATTGTAAAAAATCAACGGGGCGGGATAGATTCGACCCACATTCGCATGGAACAGATCACGGGGAGGCATATTTGAGAACGAGCTAGGATTGGATATTCAACTCTTCTGCCCGACCTTACGCGTTGTCGTTCCTACAATAATTAAATGAGATTCTTAATTCTTGATCAAACACTATTTTAAAACTTAAAAATAATTTTGTGATAAATTTATATGAATCATTATAATATAAAATTTTCGCATATTCTTCATAAATCACACAATGCTAAAAGCAAGACTAAACTTTTAAATGAGATAGAAAAAAACTATTTAATAAAAATAATTAATACTGACCAATTAATATTTTTACAAAATAATTATTATGGTCCAAAAATACACCTCAATCAAACATATAAATAGTTTGCCCAAAACAATTATAAACTTATTGGAGTGTATGAATAAAAAATGAGAGGAGTAGGATTCACCGGACACGTAAATGGTGGATTGGGCCTTACATTAGGCACTGAATTAATGGATGCACAAACTTTTGATTAGATTCAACCTACACCACAACTTTACAAATATTAAATTTAAATAAGTCGTCTGTTACCAATCTTCACGAGCAAACCTCTTTTGTTTTTTCAAGCACAGTTGAGATGTGCTACTATTGAAATTGACATGCGTCAAATTCTGATTTATTTACTTATTTTAATAAATATTAGCATCATATATACATATATATATATTTTAAATTATTAAAGAGTAATAATAGGATTATGAATAAGTTTTGCATGAAAATGATTCATGATAAGTTTATGAAACTGTTTTAAAGTTTTTAATATTTGATCAAATGTATCAAAAAATATTATCAGGATTATATTAAAAGTTGGGGTTAATAAAATTTTGAAAAAATATTTTTTTTGTCCTTTAGATTTCATTGATATTTTTTCGTTCTCTTAAGTTTTAAAATAATGAATTTAGTCCTTTAACTTAAAAATATATAATTTTGGTTATGTAACCGGTTGAGTGACCGGGTATTACAAGTCACATGACAAAAATCATAATTTTTTGTAAGTTAGAAAATTAAAATCAAAATTCAAAACTTAAAAGAATGAAACACAAAGTTTCATTGACTTTATTTTCGTCCTTTTAAGTTTTGAATTTTTTATTTAGTCATTTAACTTAAAAAAATTACTTCCTCTGACCCACAGAAATTTGCACATTTTTTTTATTTGAACGTCCCACACAAATTTGCACACTACCAAAAATGGAAACATTGATTTACGTGCATACTCACAAACATATACACATATTTACCCATATGTCACTACTTTATATATAAAATACATTTTCCTTAAAAAATGTGTCGTCCCGTAGGATGCAAATTCCTACGGGACGGAGGGAGTATGATTTTGGTCTTGTGACCGGGTATATAAGTCACAGGACCAAAATCATAATTTTTTGTAAGTTAAAAACCTAAATTCAATATTCAGAACTTAAGAGGACGAAGAACAAAGTTTCATTGACTCTGTTTTCATCCTTTTAAGATTTGAATTTTGAATTTAGCCATTTAAATTATAAAAAATTATAATTTTTATCTTATAACCAATTGAGTGATCGGGTATAAATATTTTCTATATAAAATTATAATTTTTTTATAAATTAAAGGGCTAAATTCAAAATTTAAGAGGACAAAAAATAAAATCAATGAAACTTAAATAACAAAAAAAGTATATTTTCCCTCAAATTTATAACAATTATATCAAAATATCATTATCCAAATTTTTAATATTTTTAATAAAAATTTAACCTATTCATATATTTAATATTTTAATATTAGTCCAAAACAAATTTATAATCAACTATATTCATATAGAACTTTTACCTAATACTCTCTCCGTCCCACTATTAGTTGTTCATTTTACTATTTTCGTACGTCACACTATATGTTGCTCATTTATTTTTTTTATCTTTATAGAAAATTACTATTCTTTTTTTTTTAATATTTTTTACATTATTCTCATTATTTTTTCATTTTTTTATCACATCATATGTAGTACTACCTCCGTCCCACAAAAGTTACATACTTTCCTTTTTAGTTTGTCCCACAAAAGTTTGCATACTCCCAAAATTGAAATATTCCTTTAAATTTTCACCTTTAAAATTTTTACCTCACAATCTCCATCATACACATTCTACTCATTACACTTTTTCTTAAAACCTGTGTCCAAAAAATTACCGTAAATTTTCTTGAGACGGAGATAGTATATCAATATTTTTATACTCTTTTTAATATTAATGCCAAAAAATGAATTGATAAGGGACGAGGAAAGGGGTGTACACGTTTCACAGCCTACGGTCCCACCAAAACCTATTTAGTACCTCTATTCATTTGCTTTGTCGTACTCCATGGATAAATGTTGAAATAAATGTAGTTTAAATTTAACAGGAAATAGGTTTTTTATATCCAATACACGTGTCATTGAAGTTTTCTTTTAAGCTCCATTTGGATAGATGGATGTGAAAATTAATGGATTTAAACAAAAATACATGTAAAAAAAAAGCATACATTTTAAGTTAGGAATTATAAAATGATGGAAAAAAAGAAAAAAAAATAAGGAAAATGAGAGATGAAAAGGTGGAGAGGAGGGATTTCACAAATGACATATGTTTGGAGAGGATTTAGAATTCCTCCATTTTAAACATAAAATTTAATCTAAATATTTGTAAATTCATGGAGAATGTAGTTATTTGTGTGTGAAATCCATGGATTTCAAATCCACACGTCCAAAGTCATATTATAAAAATCCAAATGTTTTTCAGCTATATAAAATAACTTAATCCACACATGCTCTTTACATAATGCTTCCAAGAATATGATAATTAATGTATATTAATAATTTATTTCTTCTTCATCTCTTTATATTCAATTATTCATCTTGTATTTTTGTTAAATTTTTTGCATAAAAAAAGTTCTCGATGATCATTTCATTGGGGGAAAATGTTTGCCTCGATGGGAGGTTTATTTAGATAATTTTCTCTTAGAGTGCTCTTATTAGAGTTGTCTAAGTGTAAATGTGTATTAGTGTATATCTAGTAAAATAGTATTAAAAAATTCATACGTTTTTTTTTTTATGGAATACTTTAAACTTATGAATATTGTCTAGATAGGTATTGTCAATTAGGACAACAAAAATTTCTCAACAGGATTATATTCAAATATTCATACGTTTAACTTAAAAATATTTGAATGCTGTCCTGATGGTATAATTTTTTTATATGGAAACAAATAATTTTTTTTTTCAGCAAGACAAACGATTTTGAGAAACATTTTCCAGTTGAGTTAAATTTTGTCATCAAGACAAATTTATTTTTTTAGTTTGTCTTTTTTTATTTGAAAAAAAGTTGTGTGAAACTATTTCACGACATGAGACTGCCAAAAACAAAATAGTTATAAGTTTGCAGTAAAATGTGTATTTTAAGAAATGTGATAATCACTTTTAACAAAAATATTATTATTATTTAAAAAATTCGGTTATAGGCTTAGGGGGCACTTGTTTCAAATTTTTCAGTGGTAATAGAATGGAAAGCATTTTTCTTCTTTACATTTACATATGTTGAATGAATATTTTTCTTCATGGTGGTTACATTATTAGTGTTGTGCTCCAAATTTGAAAAATATTGACAAAAAAGAAAGTTGTTGGTTGTGGTATGAGAGATTGATTGAGGAGGAGAATTATAACATGAGAGGAGAATAATCAAATGAGGGTAATGATTGTCTTATTTAGGAGAAAAAATAATATTTTGTATACATCTTTTGTCTCCACTAAGTACTATAATTATTATATATTATCCCCATGCATTCTCATTACCATTGAATAATTTTTATACGAAATTTCCTCTTATGGTAAAATATGACAATATATTTTTTAAAATGTGATAGTCGCCTTTAAAAAAATATTAGGAAAAACTACAAAATGGTTTACAAAATTGACATTAATTACAAACTAGTTTTGTGCTGGAAAAATTATGTTTTTGTGCAGGAAAAAATTATGCTTCTATGCAAATATTGTGAATTAATTTGTAAATATAGTTATTTTTTTTTAAAACAATATGTAAATGCCCCAATATTATCATTTATTTTTAAACTATTATTACTTTTTAAAAGTGTCAATCTTTCTTAATTAATAATTGATACATTTTATATTAATCTCATATTTTAAAATAGACAAAAACTTATAGAGAATATTCTACAATAGAACTATCCATGCATATTGAGAAATTCGCGAGTCTATACCGGATCAGGTAGGATCTGGGCATTTTTTTCTCAAAATTCGTGCAAGCTGCAAATTTCAGGTTTTCGCTCCCTGTTTATGTTACTATATATGCAAATGTGTGTTACTATTAGGAAAAATGTGTGTTACTATCAGACTAATTTTTTTTTTACATATATTCATTTATTTTTGTAGAAAAAAAATCCATACAATGTATAAGAGCAAAATGTGTGTGATTATAAGAAAAAAAATATTACTTTTTCATAAATATCTATTTACTTATATAGAAATAATTATTTTTTCTTTTAATAACACATATAAAATAGTAAAAAGTGTGTTACTACATTAATCAATAAACCTAGCTTTTAAAGGATGATAATTAAATTAATAAACTCAAATTTGTTCTTAACAAATATACTTTTTATCCTATAGTAACACATGTTTGCTCATATAATAACACAAATTGGGGAGCAAATATTTGTTACTATTAGAGCAAACAGTGTTACTATTTTATGAAATTTTGTTATTTTACATATATTCATTTATTTTTATAAAATAAATAATTTTTCACATAATATAAGAGTAAAATGTGTGTTACTATAAGAACAAATATTGATTTTTCACAAATATTCATTTATTCTTATAGAAATAATTATTTTTTCATATAATAACACAAATAAAATAGTAAAAAGTGTGTTACTACATTAATCAATATATCTAAATTTAAAAGGATGATGATTAAATTAAAAAATACATATTTATTCTTATAGTAACACATATTTTGTTCATACAGTAATACGCATTAGCCCATACAGTAACACAAACTGCGGGGAGCAAATGTGTGTTACTGTAAGATCAAACGTGTGTTAGAAATATATATATTGTACTTATATAACTTATATAACTTATATAAGGTATTAAAAGATGTATTAGTATATTAACAACATATTATCTACATAAATCAACAAGAAGAATAAAAAATAAATTAAGTAACACATATTTATTCTTGCAAAAATACATATTTTTCAATTTATTTTTGAAGAATTAGTTACATAGATTGTTCTTTTTTAGTAATACGCATATGTCTTTATAATAACATATTTGAGAGCGAAAATTTGAAATTTGCAGCTTACACGAATTTTGATAAAAAAAAAATACTCATATCCAACCCAGCTCAGTACAAACCGGTAAAACTTTTGAATATGAATAGTTTATAGTAAAATATTCCACGTAAGTATTTCTCTTTAAAATATTAATTTTACTTCTTGATTGGAGAATCCCTTTGATATCTTGTTGAGATATTCACGGTTGTATCATGGGTATGAAATTAGGGCTTCTCGATTGGCCCGGTGGGGTAATTTGATTTCAAAATTATGGGTTTTGGCAGCTATGAATAATGAGTAGAAAATTAGTAAATACCGTGCAAATTTTTTTGAACCAATTTGTAAATATAGTGATTTTTTTGAATCAATATGTAAGTGATCCAAAAAAAATTAGTACAGAAGCATTATTTTTCGTAGAATCAATTTATAATTAGTGTCATTTTTTAAACTATTTTATAATTTTTTTCATTTAATTTTTTTATGTTAAAACTGGGTTAAATTTCATATTTTTATTAGAAAAAGGTAAAAGTCTCATCTTCCTATGGGGGCTAAGTCCACCACTCTAATTTTTGTATAATAGAATAATGGCAAAAAATTTATATGAGACTGTCTCATGATATGAGACTACATAAATTAATATTTACTCCCTACCAATGTGATAATGAGTTATGCTCAATTCATATCTTATTTAATTGTCTCATGTCATACGACAGTCTCATACAAGATTAACTCTAAAATAATATATACTCCCTCCGCCGTAGGAATTTGCACCCTACGGGACAGCATATTTTTTAAGGAAAATGTGTTTTATATATAAAGTAGTGACATATGGGTAAATATATGTATATGTTTGTGAGTGTACACATAAATCAATGTTTCTTTTTTTAATTGTATGCAAATTTGTGTGGAACGTACAAATAAGGAAAATGTGCAAATTCATGTGGGATAGAGTGAGTACAAAATATAAAAATTATTGGAATAGTTAAAAAAAAATTTGAAAAGAGATTATTACAAATGAGTTCTTAATTACTCATATTATTGCTAATAAATACACTCACTTTTTTAAATAGCAAATAGATTCTCAATTAGGGTATTTTCCTCTAGCTATTTATTATTTTAAATCCCCCCACCCCTCCACGCTAGATGACAGTCTAAATCCAACCACCAAACTCTCGGATCTTTTCTTGCCCTTCTCATACCACAACCTACGTCGATATCCTACCTGTCGAAAATGTCCACCGTCCCATTTATTAGAATGACGTACCTTTTAATTTCAATTTCAAATTCTATTACCTATACACCATATCATTTCCAAGTCTGTATCTTTCAAACTTATAATTGCAGAAATTTGCCCCGCCCAAAATCATACATTTTTTTTATCCATAATAACACTGATCTAATGTGAGATCGAGCTAGCTCTGGGCTAGAATAAAATGAGGCATGGATGATCCAATTATTTTCGCAGTTAAATTCAATGGGCAGTGCAAATTAATTTCTTTGGGTGGAAGCAATTCGCTCGAATTTATGATGTCTCAAGTTAGGAGCAAATGGTCCGAACTGCAAATATGTAAGTTCACATTTTCATGCTTCGTGGGTAAATTCAGCAATTATTACTTGGGAATGGATGATGATTTGATTAAATTAGGTTCTTATGTAATCAGTCATCATCTAGGATAGTCCCATATAAGTTCTGCGATTTAGTGCCTATTAACAATGTAATATATCATGCGTATATTAATATGCCTATAAGTTCAAATCTTGAAGAGTCAGTAGATTTTAGTGGAATCCACAACATCCCCTGCTATGATGTGTCTCTTGCCATAGCCAAGAAGTAGTTCTGTTAGGATATAATGTTAGTGTTTTGATGATATGAAAACTTACTTGGCTTGTAATAGGATCAGCTGAGCATGTTAGTCAGCAAACGGTTACATGATTTCCAGATTTGAAGGCAATCAATCAAGGGGAAAAACTTGATTGATAATCAGGCCAAGATTTGAAGACTTCCGGAAATCAAGAATACGATCAATCAATCACTTTGATTGATTGAGTCCAGATTTATAGGTGATTTGAATGCTAGTCAATCACAACGGCTAGTAACTTAATCTCTATAAATAAAAGTACATTTGAGGAATTTCTTACACAGTTCTACGCAATTTTAGACTTGCAGAAACACTGCTGAATTTTCTTGCACTCTAAATACTCTCAAACAACGTAAATCCTTTGTAAGGCTTTAGAGAAGCTAGAGAGTTAGTTGCAAGTTTGCACTAACAATTGTAAAGAGTTTGTACTCTCAAGTTCGTGAGTAAAAGAGGAAGACGGATAGTAGATAGACCCACAATTCAAGTTGAATTGTGGAGAGTAGAGTAGGATTTAATCTGAACCACTATAAATTCATGTGTCTCTGTTCTTTAATTTCTGCCTTACTTTTTTGTGCACATTCACTTAAAGATTTTTATTAAAACGTTTCCGCACCAAATATTCACAAACGCACTCAACAGGTTTCTATTGTTTATAAAATCAGACGACCCTAAGGAAGTATGTTGTATTTATAAAAAGACCAAAAAATGAGAAAAAGTTTTAAGTGAGTCACAAGTCTACTCAATCCCCCCTCCCCCTCTTTCTAGACTTGTTTAGAGTCCTTTACCTTTAAAACCTATTTTAGGCACCAACAAGTTCCTATCAAATACTTAGGGAGACTTAGTTAAGGGGGTGTTGACTCGGTTTTCACTGGGGGTGTAGACAATTTAGGGATTCTCTTAACAAGTATTCAACCAAAACGGGATTTAGGTTCAAGTTTATTAAAAATACTAAAAAATACATCTGTGTGGTGTGTTGTGAGTCTGCAAAAGATGGTTGTGAATGGTATATTAGGGCCAAGTTGATATTTTCTTCAGGTTTTTTTTTTGTTTTTCGCAAGGCAAATTTAAAACACAAATGCATTTGCAAGTTCTTAAAGGACAAGACCAAACATGTAAGACCTAAAATTATTGGTGATTTAATTATGGAAGATGTTAAGAGCAAACCATCTATGGGGGGAAACGATTTGACATTGTTGTTAAGGAATGTGTATGGAATTGAGATCCCATATTATAAAGATTGGTGGGCTGTTGAGGTAGCTAAAGATCAGATTTACGGGAGCTACAATGATTTGTACAATGCTCATAAGTGATATTACACAGCTATTGAGCGCACAAACCTAGGAAGTATAGTTGATCTTGAGACTAACAACACCTCACATTATTTTGAAAGGTTATTTTTATCATACAAGGCATAAGTTGATGAATTCAAAACATGTCGACGGATGTTATTCATTGATGGAGTCTTCCTTACAGACCGAGCCAAGTGTACATTGCTAACAACCATGACAAAGACGGGAACAATGGTAATCAAATTTAGCTGCTATATATTATCATTTTTTCACATAGTAATTGAATCATGTTATTTTTTCTGTTTTCTTGTGCTTTTTGTAATACATTATTTTCGTTTTTCGTATATAAGAAAACGTACTGGAATCTGATTTCTTTTAGAATCGTATATTTTCAGACTTTTTTTATGGAATGCAAAATCAATGTGTTTTTTGCACATATGTTTGAATGTGATTTTTAAAAAATTGTCTAACATGTTGGTTGTGTGTATTTGATCAAATGTTATTCATACAAAATCGGGACTATTTTCGATCGTCATTGTCTTGGTATCTGCTGAAAACACATCAAACCTAGAGTGGTTTCTTCGAAAGATCAAGGAAATATATTACATATCCAATAGGAACACATGATTTCTTTCTGCAGTGAATGTTGTGTTTGGCTCTCAACAACATTTCTATTGTTTATACCATCTTTTGGGCAACCTTAAGGGTCGATTATCTTCTGGATGGACCAATCAGCAAAGAGCAAATTTGGGCAACCTATTCACAACATGTGCATATGCACCAAATGTATGACTTTTCGACCAGAAAACTGAGTTGTTCAAACAAGTTGAGAGAAAGAATAGTATGTGTTACTTAATTTATTTTTTATTTATTTTTATTTATGGTGATAATATGTTGTTAATGTATTAATACATCTTTTAATACCTTACATATGTTAATATAAGTACAATGTATATTTTTCTAAATACAAATAAATATTTGTACATACAGAACACATATTTGATCTTACAGTAACACACATTTTCTCCAATAGTAACACACATTTGCTCCTCAATTTGTGTTACTATATGAGCAAATTTGGGGTTACTGCAAGGACAAAATATATTTTTTATTATATGGGCACACATGTGTTAATATAAGGACAAAATGTATTTTTGTTAGGAACAACTATGTGTTTCTTAATTTAATCATCCTCCCTTAAAAGCTAGGTACATTATGCCATGTAGTAACATATTTTTTACTATTATATATGTGTTATTATAAGAAAAAATAATTATCTATATACAAATAAATAAATATTTATAAAAACTCAATATTTTTTCTAATGGTAACACACATTTTGCTCTTACATTGTATGAAAAATATTTATTTCTACAAAATAATACATGAATATATGTAAAAAATAATGTTTAATCTGATAGTAATTAAAATTTTGTCTTATAGTAAAATGCATTTGTGCATATGGTAACACAAATGAGAGCGAAAATTCTGAAAAATTGTGTTTGCGCGAAATTTTGAAAATAATTGTTCAGATCCGATCTCACCCAGTAAAAACTTGGGCGCTTGGTCTGAAAATTCTTCAATGGTAATGAGAGTGAGGATAAATATATAGTAATTATAGTAGGTAATAAAAATAAATGAGGTACACAATATTGATTTTCCTCCTAAATAAGATAATCATTACCCTTATCAGATTATCATCATCTCATTCTATAATCATCCTCCTCAATCAATCCCACATACACAATCAACAATTTCTTTTTGTCAACTTATTCCAAAATTGGAGCACAACACTAATGATGTAACCACCATGAACACAAATTCTCATTCAACATATGTAAGGATAAAAAAGAAAAACAAAATTTCATTCTTAATATCATTCAAGAATTTGAAATAAACGTCCTCTCATAATTTTTTGAATATGAATAATTTTACAATAAAATATTCTGTATAAGTTTTTATCAAAATAAGTTATAATAAATTAATAGTACCGATAAAAATAAGTTATAATAAATTAATAATAAAAATAATTTTAAATTGTCAAAACGACCCTCGATTGCCTGCTTTCAGAATTAGAGGCTAGTCCAAATTTGTACTTAATTTAAGGCGCCACCCTCGTCATTCATATCACGCAAGGAACTCGATTCTCTCTCTCTCTCTCTCTCTTCCGAATAAACTGGTATATCTCTCTCTCTCTCCTTCCCGCAATCCCATTTTCCCTCTTCCAAAATCCACTCAATTTACAGCTCATTTCAAATTTCCGCACCATTGCCTCTCAATCTTCCAACATACAAAGATTTCATTCCACCCCTCAAACATCTCCGCGCCCCAAATCTATACATACACATATATATACAAACATGCATTTCGCTCTCTGATTGCAGGTTGATTTGTTATGGAGGATGACAGAACCAAGCCGCTGGTGACCCCGCCCACCAACAAGAAGCGGGTCCTGTCTCGGTCGGCGTCCAACGCCAGGGACGAGCTCTACGTTTTCCGATCATGGCTGAAATGGCTCTGCGTCGACCAATCCAATCCCTGGACCGCTTGTCTCTCCTGGTTCGTCTTCATCGTGTTCGCCATCGTCGTCCCCGCCCTCTCCCATTTCGTGTTGGCCTGCGCCGACTGCGATACCCTCCATAACAGGCCCTACGACGCCGTCGCCCAGCTCTCCCTCAGCAGCGTCGCCTGCCTCTCCTTCATCTGTTTGTCCAATTTCGTCCGCAAGTACGGCGTCCGCCGGTTTCTCTTCTTCGATAAGCTCTGCGATGAGAGCGAGATCGTTAGAAAGGGCTACACAAAACAGTTGAATGTGAGTTCTGATTTTGATTTTAATTTTCAATTGGTAGAGGTAATTGCGAAACTCTGGCCGAGATTGCAATTTCTAATTTGAAGAAAATGAAACTAGGGCTTTTTGATTAAATTGTTTAATTGGATGGTTGTGTGATTGATGAGCGCGTAAAAATGCAGAGATCATTGAAGCTGCTATTCATCTTCGTGCTCCCCTGTTTCGCTGCTGAAAGCTTTTACAAGATATGGTGGTACACCTCAGGCGGAACACGGATTCCGTTTCTGGGAAACGTCTTTGTGAGCAACACGGTGGCGTGTATCCTAGAACTGTGCTCGTGGTTCTACAGGACGGTGGTGTTCTTCCTCGTCTGCATTCTGTTCCGCCTCATCTGCTGCCTTCAAATTCTCCGTCTCCAAGACTTCGCCGAGGTCTTTCAGGTCGATTCCGACGTCGTCTCTGTTCTCAGGGAACACCTCAGAATCAGACGGCATTTGAGGATCATAAGTCATAGATACAGAACTTTCATTTTGTGGGCTCTGATCTTCATTACTGCTAGCCAATTCACCTCCCTTCTCATGACCACACGCCCCACTTCCGACGTCAACATATATCATACTGGAGAACTCGCGGTACGTAATTTCAGGCAAATTCTTTTGTACATCATGCACCTTTGATTCCTTTTAAATGGTATTGATCGCCTCATTGAATGGTATTACTCATTTCGCTAATAGTACTTCTAATTTGATGGCATCAAATATAATTTCTGTTTACATTAGACATATTTATAACTAGAACATTCTTGATTGATTCATGGGGTTTAGAGGGAATCTATATTCTAGTTCTTTCGCATAGAAAAGTACTATTTGCATTATTATTTTATATCAAAATAGTATAACGGATCTTGACTATATTTTTTCTTGTAGTGATTGTCAAAATGAACTTATAAAAGTAGTATTTGTTGCACAGGTTTGCTCAATGAGCCTTCTAGCCGGTATCTTAGTTTTGTTACGAAGTGCAACGAAAATTACCCACAAGGCACAGGCAGTAACATGCCTTGCAGCTAAATGGCATGTATGTGCCACAATTGACTCTTTTGATACAACAGAAAACGATTCACCAGTGCATCGTAGAGCTGAAACGAGTTCCGATGGATCTTTTGATTTCGATGATGTTGGAGATGAAGAAGATGAACTTGATAACTGCAAATTCGTTCCTTCTTATGCCTACAGCACAATCTCATTTCAGAAAAGACAAGCACTGGGTAAAGTTTCCACCTTTTTCCTTTGAGTAACGTCTGCTGCAATTTTTATGTTGAGTACAAATTTTCAAGCTATCTATTTTTCTATATTTTTTTCGAACCACACTATAAAAGATCGAAAATTATTACTCTCTCTGTCCCTCCATTTATTTCCTATTTTGTCATTTTCGTCCGTCCCATATAAATTTCCTATTCCTTATTTGACAAAAACTTTATAACTTTTACTATTCTATGATAATACTATTTATCTTAATATGTGCATTCAAAAGAAACAAGAAGCAAATAGAGAGAAGAAGGGATTAATTCATATGAATCAAAGTACAGCTCGTGTGATGAAAAATATAAGTTGTAAACTGAAAAGTGTTGATACCGTTCAACCTACAAATTAATACTTTCTCCTGTTGGAATTAATATTTTTCTTCGTATGAACTAACACTTCTCGTTGTATATCTATTTTTTCTTTTTGGTAAATGAGTCAATATTTGGTCAAAGTTCAGAAGAAGTTTTTGCCTTGTCCTTTCTAGGTTCACATGCATGATTCGTATTTAGTGACATAGAAGTCTTGTTTGGTGTTACAGTTACTTACTTTGAAAACAATAGAGCTGGGATTACGATATACGGGTTCATGTTGGATAGAAGTTCTCTTCATACAATATTTGGGTTAGAGTTATCACTCGTGCTATGGCTGCTGGGGAAGACAGTAGGTATTTCATGATGGAGATGGGGATCGTAAACGAGTGATTGGTATGATCGTAAACGAGTCCACATTGGATAGCCAGAGGTGGTTGCAAGATTGCCTGTTTATCCAGAAACCAGAGAGCAGGGATAGCAGTCAGTAAGCATGCACAAAGTGGAGAGTTGAGCAAGTTGTATTCTTTCATTGTTCCTTATGTATCATATACTATGAACCCTTCATACTTTCACCTTTAAATAGTGTTATTTTTCTTCTTATATATTGATTAACATAATCTTTTCAGTTATTGTCTCTATGCAAAAGGGATTTTTCTGCCTTCATCAAGCTCATTGTAACTGATCTAGTGGATATAATTACATTAGCCAGTGGAGATTAGAAAGATTGACTCCTTGAAGTTGAACCAAGAAAACAAACTAGTAGAAGCTTGTGTGGGATAGACGGCTAACCAACTTCGTGAGACAGTTTCACGAGAGAATCAACTTCGTGAGACAGTTTCACAAGAGAATCGTTAATCGATCTAATTAAGGAACCGGTCAGGATTTAAGTCTGGCTTAAGAGGCTACCAGGTAGTGAATGAATCAATTTCTCAATTCACCAAATAGCAATTTTAGCCAAATAAAAAACCAGTAAGTTAAGATGGATGACATTTAGAGGTTGGGATAGATCTTGCTGCGTACATCTGTTATTTGTGATGGACCTTTTACTAAATTTAAGCTGACCTTTTTTTTTGTTAATCAGAAAATATAAACTTTCATTGACATATCACAACAAAAATATTACATGGATATGAGAAATACCAAAAAAAGTGTTAACAGGCTAGTTTCAATATCAGGTCGGTAGCACTAATCTGGAATTTTTCAGTCAAAATTTGAAACCAAAAATTTCCGTTGCAATAGTTCAGCTCCAAGTCCTAGCTTTATGTTCTTCCAAAATAATGGTAATAGCCATCTTCACATTTCTAAAAAAAATCTTATCATTTCTTCATTTTCAAAAAAGCCAGACAACACATTCTACATCAGGCTCCTCTTTTTCCCCCTTCGACAACGCTACTACAATTAGATGGTGCCGCCTTATTGAACCCGAGCCACGTGCAAGGAAAAAAAGGCGGCTGATTCGGGGGAAACTTGATATGAATTTAAAATGGTAATGTAATGAATATCATTAAGGGTTTAATCACTATGAAATTAGTGATTATTCTATTTTTATAATTTTATTAATGTATAATAAATAATATTAAACACTATTAATGAAAATAAATCATTATTCATTCTCACCCACTAGCCACCACAAAATGCACATTTTTAGCAATCTGTAGCTCCACACTTTTGCAAGTTAAATCTCTCTCCCTCTCATACCCCTACATCCTCCCAAAAATACAACACTACAATATTTTTGTGTTTTACCATCGGATTTATTTCGTTAGCAATCAATAACTTAGCATTTACTAACAGATTAACAATGGATTAGCAACGAAATTTTTGTCGTTGCTAAATTACTAACACAATAAAAGTTTGTTAGTAACCAACAAATTACCGACAAACAAAAATCAAAATATAACCATATATAACTATTCTGTTAGTAATTCGTTACTAAAACAGTTAGTAAACATATTCCGTTGGTAATTCATGTGTTAAACCGTTAAAAATTCCTTGGTAATTCATTGACAAATTCCATTAGTAAATATATCAGTTGGTAAACCGTTGCTAAAATTTATTAGTAATTTCTTTTTATTTTTTATTTTAATATTTTTCCCCAGTATAAATTTTTATCATGCTATTCAAAATGTATAATAAGTTAAAATAACGATAAATTCATATTTATCCAAAAATTCATAACATAAACTTTAAATTTAAATTTCACTATTTCACATAGTTTATCACTTACTCTACTGTCTCTACCAATAAGTTATAAATTCGATCTCAATTCAAAGTCAAACGTAATTTAAAATATGCAGAATTTTTAAGTGATATACTCTCATGCTAATCATTATTGTAAGAAAATTAAATTTGCACCCAGTTAAATGGCGACACGTGTACAAACAAATAAATATCAAATAAATTTTACTATTTTAATTTTGAGAATTTTATTAAATTAATTCTCTAATTAAATAGTTAAAATTGATATTTAATACACACAGTATAAGTCCGTCAAATTACACGAGTTTCCCGATACTCGTACATACTGACAAATACAGTTGGAAACTTCCTAATTTATCGAGATCATATAATATCTTGTTAATAAAGAAAAAAGTCAAATAGAATCAGGACAAATTAAGACAATTGGCTAATTGTGTAAGCAAATTAGCATCAACCAATTAGAGTTCGTCACGTGTCAAGCCAATGGAGGAAAATCTCCATTCCCTCACCCTATAAATAGGGGTCTTCATTCACTCATTCCAGACATTTAGAGACACATTGAAAGAGTGATTCAGAAGCATTCAAGGCACAAGCAAACTTGGAGCTAAGACGAATCCAATGATCTTCCACAATCTGACTTGAAGATTCGAAGATTCAAATGCCATCTTCGAAGCATTCTTCACCAAATCTGAAGAGTTCTTCGTCAAAAGAGAGCAGAAACAGCGTTTGATCCAAGATCAAGGGTCTAAATCCCTCGGATCAGACGTTTCTAGCCCAAGAACACCTTGAAGATTGACAAGCATTCTTCGCCAAATTCATCAAGCAACATCCTTCGATCAGAAATAAGGAGCTTCATCCCTCTGGTCGTACGTTCTTCACTCGAAGATCAACTTGAAGACTTCAAGTGTTCTTCACTGCCTTCAAGCGTTCTTCATCAAATTCATCCACAAAGACACTTCGATCAGAGATCAAGGTCATAGACTCCTTCGATCCAGTATTACAGCTCGAAGATCTGAAGACTGTTCTTCACCAAATTCAAGAACATTTTTCACCAAAATCTTCAAAAAAAACCTTGCTCGATCCAAAACAAGACAATCCTGTCATTGGATCAATTGTTTCAAGTGAAAGACAAGACAAGCACACTCAAGTCAAAGTCAAATCAAGTCAAGTCAAAGTTAGAGGAGAATCAGAGGATCAACCTCGGAGAGAGAACCCAATATATTCAAGAGAAATCATTGTATATCATTTCAAGTGTTAATAAATATTTTATTTTCACAAGAATTGTTATCACAATTATCATTACGAGGCTGGTCTCACAAAGATAGAGCCTGGGGCGTTGACACACTACACTAGAAGGCATATTATTTCACATAATGAATGAGATTCATTCATTAGAAATTTCAATAATAGGACCACCTAATGAATGAGATTCATTCGAAATTTCAGAGATTCTTTCACTATATGAAGAGATGTCTTCATCATCTTTCATCTTCAAGTTCTCAAATTTGGTACCAAGCATTCGAAGTTTTGTCCTTCGAACTGTTGATGAAAAGAATTAAGCCCGAAGATCAAAGAATAAGTATAAGCAAGTAAGTGGAGGTTAAGTCAACAAGCCCACATGGCCAAGCCAAGCTGCTCGCCACCTTGCTCGTCCAGCGAGGTGGGGCTGAGACAGCAAGCCCACGTGGCCAAGCCAAGCTGCTAGCCACCTTGCTCGTCCAGCGAGGTGGGGCCGAGACAGCAAGCCCACGTGGCCATGCCCAAGCTGCTCGTCGCCTTGCTCGTCTAGTGAGGTGGGGCTGAGACAGCAAGCCCACGTGGCCAAGCCAAGCTGCTCGCCCCTCTGCTCTCCACCTTGCTCGTCCATCGAAGAAGGGTCTCTGACAGTAAGCCCACATGGCCAAACCAAGTTGCTCGCCCCTCTGCTCGCTACTTTGCTCGTCCGATATGTTGATCCCAAGAGATGTGTAGAAAGGCTCAAGCGAATATTGCTCGCCATGATGCTCGCTGATCTGCTCGCTCAGATGCTCTCCAAAAGAGTGGACCTAAATGTGACGAGACTAGAGGTGTGGGATAACCCAATAGGGGTATATTAGTTATTTAGACCAGAGTTAGTGGGTCAAGTTATCCAAATAGTGACAAGTGGAGGACATTTGTCACGATCTGAGACCAATTAGCCCAAAAACTTGCCACCTCACCTATGCAAGGGTATAAATAGGTGTAATACACCCATTTGTAAAGGATCTAAATTTTTCTAATACAAGAGCTTTCCTACAATATTTCTCTCGCTATAATCCACTCATATTTCATATTCCAATTTCAAATCATCATCCTAAGATTATTGTTTGGATATTCTATCTAGATAATTTAGCCACATAACACATTTGATTATAAAGATTATCCAACAAATTAGCGCTAGAAGAAGGGATGGCCCGAACCTCCGTCGATTGAAAATTCAAAAAATAACATTTGAAGAATTGAAGGTGTTCATCAGTTCTTCAAGAAGAATTCCCAGAATTTCGTAAGTTGTGTAGAGAAACTTAAGAAATATCTTCAAGTGCATGTGTATTTGTGAGAAAGATTATCGTCTTCAAAACACGCAAAGCTAGAAAAGAGATTTCTTAGAACAAACTCCCAGCACACGATCCGTATCAAAATGACAAGGCATACTTACGAAAACTCTCATGATGAATCGCGCACCACCTCGACAAGTAGGAGGTGGAAAGGAAAGAAAGCCAGTGGACACCGACAAACTGGACTAGCCGAAGTCCTGGCTTTACCAGCAACACCGGTCGAACCATAAATTGAAGCCACCTTGGAGTCGATGGTAAAAACCCTAAGGATATTGAAAGGGCGATGGCCACGTTGAAAGAAATGCAAAGGTGGCAAGCCATGGTAACTCATCCACCAATGATTCAAGCAGCTCCAACGGAGACAAGGTGTGACACTAGGACAAGTTACCATGCACATGAGGAAGGAGCAAGTATTGGACAAGCGCCCTTAGATAATTCAAGAGGAAAACAAAAGATGAGTGATCGCTTAGGTCCACAGCCCGGACGACCATTGGGGCGACTAGATGGTCGAGCAGATGGGCGACCAGCTGGTCGACCAGGGGGGCGACCGGGCAACCACCGTGAACATCACCATAAGGGGTCCCGGGAAAGCAGGCAAGATAGACCGGGCCACCAATCAGAAGGGGGAAGGTCTGAGTACTCGCACTCTCATGAACCTTGTGAGTCAGAAACAAGGCACCCTAGGAGGCCAGTCCAGGATCAACTAAGAAGACGAGCATCAGAGAGGTTGGGCCCGAATGGGGCAAGCAATCTTCAGCGACCACAAAGGGAGATCGCCCGAAGTGAGGGACTGTTGGGGGCAGCATGCCAATATGCGGAGCACCCAGAACAACCTCAAGGAGGGGGATCTTCCCGAGGGTCGTCACTAGTGGAGATTGAGAAGTTAAAGAAGGTCATTGAGGACCTACGTGAACTGGTGGCCAACAAGGAAAAAGTTGAGTCATTCACCTCCCTGCCAACCTCATCACTGTCTACAACCATCCTCACAGCCCCAATACAAAAGAAGATCCAATTTCTGTCCTTGGTGCTGTATGAAGGTGAGTCGGACCCCAAGGTCCACATATCAAAGTATGCAGATTATATGATCTCGATGGGGGCTTCCGATGCAATGCAGTGTAGAAACTTTCCTTTGACCTTGGGGGATCGTGCCCACAGATGGTTTTTCGCATTAGCGCCAGGATCAATCCAATCGTTCGGCAGTTGACCCGAGAATTTCTATCTCACTTCGCGGGGTTGGGGACATATCTGACACAAAAGCACTGATTGACTAACATCACGCAAGGAATAGAAGAGACATATCATCAGTATCTGGAAAGGTTTGACAAGATTCTCTTGGAGGGTGAATCTATCAGTGAGGATACTAAAATAGTTGCAGTCGTAGCTGGACTACGAAAGGGAACGGGCCTCTGGAAAGAAATGCACCTATCTTGTCCTAGTACCTATGTGGAATTCCGACACAAAGCCGGTGTGTATGTTGCGATACAAGAAGCAATGCAAAAAGAGTTGGGCATGAAAGCGGATGAAAAGAAGAACGGCAAGAAGCCAAGTGGAAGTGGTTACAAGAACCCCAAGAATCTCAAAGCATTCGGGGATACAGCTGAATATAAGGAAAAATTGAATCATGTGTTAACTACCACCATCGGCCATGTGTTCACAGCGGTAAAAGATCAAGACATGCTTGCAGCTCCCCGAAGGATTCGACAGGATAGAAGCAAGCTAAACCCAAACAAATATTGTGCCTACCATCAGAGTATCGGACATTTTACCAGTGAGTGCCGAGATCTTTTGAAACAATTATGGAAATTCTATGAGGATGGAAAACTCACTGAATTTGTTAAGAAGGCACCCGGTAAAAGACAGTGGCAGTCACGGCAAGGAGGTTCAGATGAAGAAGAAGATAGTGATGAAACTGAAAGGGCACCGAACAGGCAATTACGAAGGGGGCCACCGACACCACAACTACACCAGGAGCCCAATCGAGAAATCTTGATGCTCGAGGAGATGGGATCGGCTGGAGGAATGGTTGATGGTCGCCCATCATCAAAAAGACAGAAGAAGACTGAAATACGGGCGATCAATCAAGTACAAAAGACTGGGTCAGGATCAAAGGTGCCAGCCAAGCCGACAACAGACTTGGTTTTCTCACAGGCAGACCTGGAGGGAATTCTCACACCTCACAATGACTCACTTGTCATTGGTGCTATCATGAATACTAAGGTGCACCGACTGCTAGTGGATACTGGAGCATACACAAAAATCCTTTTCAAGAAAAATACTAGATCGATTAGGAGATTATGAGTCCTACATAGAGGATTGTAACCACAAAATAGTAGGGTTTGGAGAAGCTGTGACCATCCCTCTAGGTGTAATCCGTCTGTCTATCGAACTTGTAGCGCTTGAGGACCCAGAAAGAAGGATGACCAGGTTGTTAGATTTCTTAGTAGTAGATCAATCATCCTCTTATAACGGGTTCCTCGGCCGACCTTTCATTACGGAATTCAAAGCCGAATGTTCCACTAACTATTATTGTATAAAATTTCCAACTCTGAAAGGTGCAGGGACAATTAAAGGAGATCAGAAAAAGGCACGGGAATGTCTATTAGCTGTAAAGAAGCCTGTCACCCAGGTGTTGATCTATGAAGAGGCAGCACCGCAACATCCCCCAGGAGAACCCAGCATATTGGACGCTATTTCCATTGATACAGAAATGATGGAGATTGACCAATCACAGGAAGATATGGAAATAGACCAAGCACCCCAGCAAAGCCAATAGTCAGAGGAGCGAATGGAGGATTAGATGGGGGCAGCTAGCGATATGCCAACGAATATGGTGGAGGCAAGTGACGATGCAGAGTTAGCACAAGAAAGTCAACCAGACGAACAGGAGGACATTGAGCCCCGACTTGGGTACGAGCCAATCCGGGTAGAAGCTGACCCTGGCATGGAAGGACCTATATCAGACCCGCGATGGAAGGATAAAAAATGACGTGCTACCCCTGTCGAGGAATTAAGATCCATACAAGTAGATCCCAATAAAAAAGACTTAGGGCTTTTTATTGGGTCTGAATTGGAAGAGCCCTACAGAAGTAGGATGGAAAAGTTTTTACTCACTAACCTTGATGTGTTCGCATGGTCACATGAGGACATGACAGGAATACTAGTTGAACACGCATGTCACTGCCTCAACATTGACCCCACAAAGAAATTGGTCCGTCAGAAACGAAGAAAGTATGGGCCTGACAAATATGAAGCGCTAACAGGAGAGGTAAAAAAGATGTTGGACAACAGGCTTATACGAGAGGCGTTATGCCCACAATGGGTGGCGAACCCCGTACTTGTGCGAAAACCAAATGGTACGTGGAGACTTTGCATAGACTTCACGGACCTTAATGCCGCGTGTCCCAAGGATAATTTCTCATTACCTCACATCGACCAACTGGTGGACAATACGGCGGGACATGAGTTGATGACGTTCATGGATGTCTTTGCAGTGTATCATCAGATTGCGATGCACCACGCGAACCAGGAACACACATCTTTCTATACAAACAAAAAGCATATTTTGTTGGAAGAGAATGCCCTTGGGATTGATCAATGTCGGTGCAACATATCATAGATTGGTTAATAAAATATTTGATCAACATATCGGTGACACAATGGAGGTTTATGTTGACGATATCGTGGTAAAAAGTCTTAGAAAGGAAGACCACTTAGAGCATCTCAAGCAAGCATTCGACATCATGAGAACCAATAACATGAAGTTGAATCCGAAAAAAAGTAGCTTTGGGGTGCATTCCGAAAAATTCTTGGGACACTTGGTGAGCCAACGAGGCATAGAGGTTAACCCAACACAGGTCAAGTGTATCCTAGAGATGGAACCGCCAAAAGATGTGTCGGCCGTCCAACGACTCACGGGATATCTCGCAGCATTAAACATATTCATATCCAGATTAGGAGACAAGAATGGGGCATTCTTCGAATCCATCAAAAGCAAAGGCATAAACTAGAGAACTGGTAAAAGCAATTATATATGGACTGATGCATGCCAAAAGGCGTTCGAAGACATAAAGAAATATTTAAGTAACCCCCAGATCCTTTCAAAGCCCGAACCAGGGGAAAAATTGTACTTATACTTGGCAGCGTCAGAAGTGGCTATCAGCTCAGTCCTAGTACGCGCAGAAGGCTAGATACACTTACCAGTATACTACGTCAGTCAGGTGTTACATGAAGCCGAGCTACACTATCCACCAATGGAGAAGCTGACATACGAACTAGTGATGAGTGTGCAAAAATTGACTTTTTCGACCACCAAGTAGAATTCTTAACTACTTTTCTTTGCGACAAATCCTGCACAGACCTGATACTGCCGGACGATTATTAAAGTGGTCACTAGAGGTCAGCCAGTACGGGATAACCTACGCTCCCCGAACAGCGATCAAAGGGCAGGCACTAGCAGACTTCATAGTAGAGCTAACCTACCCTCAAGATCCGACGAGGGGACATATATACCCATGGCACCTTTACGTAGACGGCTCTGCAACGAGTACCGCAGCAGGGGCAGGTGTAGTCCTAGTCAGCCCCGACAAGCAAGTGTTCACTTCAGCAGTGTGGTTCGATTTCTTAGCCACCAAGAACGAAGCTGAATACAAAGCGTTGATTGTGGGACTGAGATTATCATTAGCTGTGGGGGCAACCAAACTTCAAATTTTCAGAGATTCGCAGCTAATAATATCTTAGGTCTGGGGGGAATACGAGGTGAAAGATAGACAAATGATCATCTATCATAGGATAGTAGAAAATTTAATATCAAAATTTGAATAGGTGTATATCGAGCAGTTCCCTCGACTCGAAAACACGCAAGCTGATGCATTGGCTCGATTGGCCACAAGTACTGGTGAGCCAAGTATTACGGGGGTTGTGATAACAAGGATAAAGAATCCTTCAACATTTGATTATGTTAATCAAGTGTTGAAGAGGGGGCAACAACTGGCAAGTAACCAACAAATGATGGAAGATTGACGAACGCCCATCAGCAAATACTTAGCCAATGGAGATCAGTCGGAGGATCCGTGGGAGGCACGGCGGGTTGTTAAACAAGATGCCAGATACACGATAGTTGGAGGGCAGCTATATAATAGAGGAATTTCTCTCCCATTACTTAAATGTCTTTCCCCAGAGGAAGGATAAAAAGTGTTGGAAGAAATTCATGAAGAAATATGTGGAGGCCATGCTGGGGGGCAAGTCTTGGCTTACAAGACTATTAGGCAAGGATACTACTGGCCAACACTACGGAAATATGCCATCAAATACGTTAAGAAGTGTTTAAAATGCCAACAATTCGCACCCCGGCGCAAGAATTAAAGTCAGTGTATAGCCCATGGCCATTTGCTAAGTGGGGTATCAACTTGATCGGCTCATTCCCTCCCGGAAAAGAGGGGGTAAAATTCACAGTGGTGGTCATGGACTATTACACTAAGTGGGCCGAAGCCGAAGCTTTAACAACAATAACCCAAGAAAGGATGATATGCTTCATTTGGAAAAACTTGATATGTAGATTTGGCTTGCCACAGTCGATCGTTACAGATAATGGAAGGCAGTTCGATGGAAGCAAGTTAAGAGACTTCTGCACCTCATGGAATATCAAGAAACATTACTCTACCCCGTATCATCCTCAGTCAAATGGACAGGTTGAAGCTGTAAATAAAATTTTGAAACATATTCTGAAGGTCCGATTGGAGGACAGGAAAGACAGTTGGGCTGACGAATTGCCGGAAGTATTATGGACCTACAGAATATCTTACAGAACAAGCACTGCAGAGACACCATTCACAATGGCCTTCGGGGTCGAGGCAGTCATCCCAGTAGAGGTTCAACATCAGAAGTGGAGGATAGTAGGATATAATGAAGAGACAAATGGGGATGATATAGCAGTAGAGAAAGACTTGATTGAAGAAACACGAGCCTCGGTAGAATTAAAAAATGCAATCTAGAAGCGACGAGCAGAAAAATACTACAATTCACAAGTCAGAAGCAGAAGATTCAAAATAGGGTATTTGGTCATGAGGAAGATATTGGCAGTCCCTTCGGGAGTATTTGGTCCATGATGGGAAGGTCCTTGCAAGGTAAGAAGAAGTTGGCCAAATGAGACGTATGAATTGGAGGATATGCAAGGCAACCCATCATCATACACTTGGAATGCTGCACACCTCAAGAAGTTCTACCAGTAGAAGTTGTAAATATATTCTAAATAAGCCCTGCTCGCCCAACATGTATAGGGGCAAGCATGGTTAGTCTAAATAGAGTCAAGACGTTTGTAAAATTGTGTTATATCAAATAAAGAAGATGTTTTCCTTTCAGAAGAATTTTGTATGGTCTCGTCATGTTAACAGTTGATAATCGAAAAATGTCTCAAGTTATAAGCTCCAAAAATTAAAGACTTACAAGTCAAAATTATACAAGGCAAGGTAGTGAGACTAACCCTACGAGTATACCAGAAAATGGAGTCCCTACCAATCAATAAGCCTACATCGGAAAGATGAGAAATTAGAATAAGGTGTAAATTCACAATCCCATAAGAGGAAAGTAAGACAAATCAATGAGACACCGTATTAAAAAATGAGCATTATTAACTTGGACAAAGACATCAACAAAGCAAAATATAAGCAAACTTCGTAAAAGGGAAATTGATCATTCATTAATAATGGAGAAAGTTCGAGTACATATGGGGCACCTTCGAGGGCGAGCATTCGTAAAAATAAAAAAGGAAAAATCAAATATAAAAAAGAGAACAAGTCTCTACTGCTCGCCCTACTGCTCGACTATCTGCTCGCCGGCCTGGCCACCCTGCCCGCCCGACTGCTCGCCAGGCTGCTCACCAACACCATCACCAACAGTGGTGGGGACATTCTCGGCGGTAGTAGAGATATGCCTGGGAGAGTCTCAAGGGAGATAAACCCTCTGCGTCTATCATGGCGTCATCATGTTTGTCAATCTGCAGAGGTGGATACTTCCCACTAACAATCTTAACACCTGGTGGCACAGCACTCAGGTCAACACCCATCTCCGCAAGATCCCCAATGTCAACTACCAGACCATCCTTGGGAGGACGGTCAGTGAGGAATTCGGTAAACTCTTTTCTTCAGAGCCTCCCAAGGGTCTTCACCTTCACCAACAGCATGATGATAAGCACGAAGGTTCTCGGCAAAGGCATACACGAAGCCAAAGTTAGATGACTCGGCCCGAATATCAGCAACTGCAGCGGCAGAAGAGCAGTCAGTATGTTCGGCCTTGTGCTCGGCCAACTGGGTACGAGCAGCTTGAAGTTCTTTTTCCAACTCCACAACCTTCTCTTGAGCTGCTCGCCCCTCATCAATCAGAGTCTGGTTGCTCGCCAACTCTTTACGGAGACGGTCTACTTCAGCCTTTGCCTTTTCAGAACTGGCAATAGCCGATTGTTCGGCCTCTAGAGATGCTTTAGCGTTGGCCTCAAGGATAACAACCTTCTTCTTCGTATCCTCCATCTCTTTCTTCACCGCATCATTAAGAAGGTTGTAGGACTTGTCCATGGCAAGGAATTATTCCATAGTCCATTGAGCCATCACAAGAGTGCCACTTGAATGATGCATGATCATACGGAGATTGTCCGTTGCTGATTGACGTTGAATATTGACTTCTTGAGGCTGAGTCCAATGACAAACAACGGACTCGGTTGCTCACCTAATGGGACCCTGAAGCTCATTGAAGGTCATCGGGAGTCGAGCAAGGGCAAACTGATGCACTGCCTCACAACGGTTTGGAAAGCGTGCGGGCTCATACCTGTAAGACAGGGAAGAAACAAGCACAAAACAGTTATAAAATTTTCTAAGTATAAAATGATGGAAAGAGGTTCATTACTCTACTGCTCGGGTTTGATCCCAGCCTAGATGAGTAATATCAATCAGCTGCCCGAGAGAACGGATCGGGGTGGTAATGAGGAAGTCCCGACAGATGTAGCAACAACGGGATATGAGCCCTCACCACGACCTGAACCCCCAGAACTGGAGGTCCTTATGGTCCTCGCCCTCTTCAACGTATCTCCCTCATGGTCGGGGCGGGAACCATCACCGCGCTGCAAACGACGACCACCACCAGGTGAAGAACTGGGAGCTTGCCGATCATCAACCCGCTCTTGGCGAGGAACTCTTGGAGGAAGGACAGTTCGGGTGCTCGCCCTAGTGCTCGCCCCCTTCTTCGCTTGGGAGGCCTTCTGGGCAGCCAACACTACAGACGCTGGATCTCTCTTCGTACGCGTCATTCGGACCTTTTGGTTCAAAGCTTGGAAAGACGGCGGGATGGACGTAGTAACCTCCAATACTATAAAAACCGAAATGAGCAAGAAAGAGTTAGAAAATTTTACACATTAAATGGAAATCCTAACTCAAAAGGTCCTACCAATTGGGCGAGCAACTTGAGCCCGCAGGTGATGGGGGTTGTGATCAACCCTGAGGCGAAGCGACAACTGGGCTTATTCAGGTACTCGAACGTCCTGTCTTTCTTATTCTGACGGCAGACGGGGATGCAGGTGAACTTGAACTCCTCGGATATGCTAGTCTTCTTCCAATGTTGATGGGGCAGACCTGCAATAAAGAGTTTGAAAATGTTCAAAAACATGATATAAGCATTTCACCAAAATACAAACTAAAATCCTACGCTGCAACTCGCCAAACTCTGTGGGAGACATAATATGTCCACCAAGCCCCTCGTTATTGTCCGGTGCTCGCCAATCCCCGCCTATAAAGAAGAACTGTTCCTTCCAGTTCTTCACTTTGTTAGGCAATCCCTCAAGGATCCTCATGTCACTTCTTGCCTTGAGGTAGTAATAACCATTACCTTCCTCGGAACACTTACTAAGACATAGTGCATAGTTCACCTCATTGGAAGTCAAACGATCCTTATACTTCTCCAGCGCAAATACTGTGAAGAGAGCCAACAAGTATGTCCAAGCATTAGGTGTAAGCTGTGTAATCGCCAAACCGGTAGCCTCTAGGAAACGTCCAATGAGGGGATGTAGAGGCAATGTAACACCTGCTGCTAGAGTGTGCATATTAATCGCCGTTAAACCTTCATGGGGCAATCTGCCCGTTCCTCTGATTGAGGAGCATACATTGTCACATCGCATGGGATGTGGAACTCTCTCCGAATGTCATCAAGGTCACTTTCATCAATGACACTCTCCACAGTACTCGCCTTGAAATCGGTCGACCCATGACAATCCCGATATTCCCGAGGAGGAACGGGAAAGTCACCGACAGCGCTCATAGTAGGCATTCCAATCAAACTCACGCTCGATGCCCTCCGGGATGATCTTCTCTACCATGTTAGGTTGCGGAAAGTCTACCGAGTCTAGCCATTCAAGGATTGACCCCTCCTCATCACTACTAGAAGACACCTCAACGGGGAGTTGATCAATATCATCTGGGCGAGCAGCGGGTTGCTCGACGGCTTGCTCGTCTGACTGCTCGGCCCCCTCCTCTAGTGAACGAACAACAAAGGCAGCTTCGGGATCAGAACCCACCAAATGCACTGATGAAAGGCCGACGATCGGACCATCTTCATCCACTGGCCATTTGTCTGGATTCTAGTTAGAAACGAAACGGCTTGAAGACGAAGACATTGTGAAAGAAGGAAGAAGAGAAAAATTTGCCCTAGGAAGAATGTGTTAACTATCAAGTGGCAACTTCGCCGCCTAAGAATCCGACCAAGAATTTTCGACGAAGATCCAGCGAACACAGAGAAACCAATATCCTAAGAAATAAGGAAGGAAGAGTTTAACGACAAAGAAGAAAGGAAAAAGACAAAAAAGGGAAAAAGAGATTACCTAAAAGAGATTACCTTTAATCAAAACCTTCGAGTGAACTCTTGAGATAGAAAGGGAGCAAGAGAATCGCCGGAGAACTCAAAGAAAATCGGCCGTCGGAAATTGCAGAAGAAGAAATAGTAGGAAGAAGATGAAGAATGAAAGAAAAATGTTATTTATACATTAGGGATAGAGAGAGACAAAAAGAAGAAAGTTCAGGGGCTCAATTGCAAAAATTTTGAAAAATTTGATAGGCACGCCTTTTCGCATGACTGATTGGCACACCAAACAACGGGACGCCTCATTTTTCGGAACGCCGCTGAAAAATCAAAGCAAGAAGTCGAGCATAGGGTCGAACATCAAACTTAATTTTGAAGACCAAAAGTGCGAGCAGTACATAAAGTTGCTCGCCACAATGCTCGCCTAGTTGCTTGCCACCCTGCAAATATTATTTGCTCAATTTGCTCGCCTATCTACTCGCATAACTGATCACCATCTATTCAACCATGATTACAACACAATTCTAGCATATCCTTCGATATAGAGGATCAAATCAAAGCATATGCTGAGGGGCAAATGTTGTTGAAAAGAATTAAGTCGGCGATCAAAGAATAAGTATAAGCAAGTAAGTGGAGGTTAAGTCAACAAGCCCACATGGCCAAGCCAAGCTGCTCGCCCATCTGCTCGACACCTTGCTCGTCCAGCGAGGTGGGGCTGAGACAGCAAGCCCACGTGGCCAAGCCAAGCTGCTCACCCCTCTGCTCGCCACCTTGCTCATCCAGCGAGGTGGGGCCGAGACAGCAAGCCCACGTGGCCATGCCAAGCTGCTCGCCCCTCTGCTCGCCACCTTGCTCATCCAGTGAGGTGGGACTGAGATAGCAAGCCCACGTGGCCAAGCCAAGCTGCTCGCCACCTTGCTCGTCCATCGAAGAAAGGTCCGAGACAGTAAGCTCACATGACCAAACCAAGCTGCTCGCTTCTTTGCTCGTCCGATATGATGATCCCAAGGGATGTGTAGAAAGGCTCAAGCGAATATTACTCGCCATGATGCTCGCCGATCTGCTCGCTCAGATGCTCTCCAAAAGAGTGGACCTAAAGGTGACGAGACTAGAGGTGTGGGATAACCCAATAGGGGTATATTAGTTATTTAGACCAGAGTTAGTGGGTCAAGTTATCCAAATAGTGACAAGTGGATGACACTTGTCACGATCTGAGGCCAATTAGCCTAAAAACTTGCCACCTCACCCATGCAAGGGTATAAATAGGTGTAATACACCCATTTGTAAAGGATATGAATTTTTCTAATACAAGAGCATTCCTACAATATTTCTCTCGCTATAATCCACTCATATTTCATATTCCAATTTCAAATTATCATCCTAAGATTATTGTTTGGATATTCTATCTAGATAATTTAGCCACATAACACATTTGATTATAAAGATTATCCAACACGAACACTTTCAGAACCTTGGCAATTGTCTTGCAAATGGTCTCATGCATTCTTTGCATACACACAATTCGAAATTATTTTAAACATGGAAACAACAATTGATGTGAAAATAACATTTAGTGCTTTCGAATTGGAGTTAGCAAAGGTGACTTCATCATTTGTTCAGTCCAACTCTCGCTTAATTTGAGCTTCGTTGTCATCGTCGGCTGGATTTAATGGTTTAGACCAACCCTATAAAATACTCCTCAATGCTCTTTCATCAAGAGAGATGTACATTCGCATCTTTGATTTCCAATAAGCATAATTGGTATCATCTAAGATCGAAGGTTTAAGCACGGGAGTTAAAGGATACTCCATTGCAAATAAAAATACACACAAACACAAGATCTTTAACTAAGTGTGTCTAGTTTTGGCCCTAAGGCCACTTGATAGAGGGCTCGTGCACATGTTATAAAAAGTGTTGTTAAAAATATTGGGACATAAAAGACAACGCACACAAAGGATACTCCATTGTATAATCTGTGACACCTCATGATAAGAAACGTTCACTATAACAAAGTAGTGACACAAACAAGATTTACAAAAGAAACCCAAAAATAAGATCAATAAACAAGATCCACACCAAGGACCCAAACAAGACCTAACTAGTAGATCAAAACAAACTTAGGGAATGCTAGTACAAAACAATAATGTTGTGCTAAATGTCTAAACACTTAACCCAATATTCGGGTGGAAGAATATAACTGTCGAGATCCTAAGTAGACGAACTACTCGATAGTTTCTTGGTGTTATATTCCACATTTTGAAGTGTCTAATGCCTCCTCTATTATAGACGTGAATTTCAGCATCTGCACTCCACTAAAGACCGAGAAATAGGTCTCTCAATGTAACTTCTCCTAACTCCCCTCTATGATCGATGTAACTTCAAAGTTAGTGAGCTATTCCTATACTCAAGTAGCAATCGCTTGACGTGGATGAAGCTTCTGGAACTCCTTCATCTTCAACTTGCATGTCTAGACAAAGAAGACAACATAAAGTTATCATGGGTTAAGTTAGTCGAAAGAACAAATTCTGATATTGCCAAAAATGATGGGAACACAAGTCACAATATTTTGTCAACATCAACAATAATGTGAAAAGAAATTTTAAAAAATTAAGTCATCTATATACATACACTTGAATGATAACTATTTTGAATAATGGTGATAAATTATACATACAGTTGTATTATATAATTAAACTCATAAACACTTAGTTTAAAATTTTAAAAAATAAAAAAGAGTGATAAATGAGAAGATTCATTTACATTTGAAACAAAGTCATTTAGACAATGAAGATTGAATTAATAAAATAGAGAATTTTAAAATGGTGTATAAAATGAGTGGAATATTAATTGTAGGAATATATGTAGTTTATCAATAAAAATTTAAAGTACGAATTTCTTATGAATGATGATTACTAATTTTTTTAGAAGGATAAGCAGGAGGTATTGTATTAAATCACGAGATTAAAAATAAATAGTAAGGTATAATATTAATTTTATATAATAAAACTTGATTTACTTATAAAAAAATTAGATGAGTAACTTGATTAATTTCTCATGGTGCAGTTTGCCGCCCTTCTCTCAAATATAGGCCGATACACTGATGGTGGAACTTCTGATCCGGAAAATGCCTACCGCCATTCGACGCTGCGCCACCGCATTCGACGCTGAAACGACCGTCTCTCCTCCGTCCACCGTTAAAGCACCAAAATCCCCCGATAAACACGCCACATAAATATAGTTTAATGTTCTGAGAGAAGTTCCAAACCCCCTTCGATTTCCAGCCTCTTGGAAATCCTGGGATGCATTAATTCAGAATGGAGATTGGTCCTGCATCCATCGCTCGGTGCACCAAGGAGCACCAGAAGATCTATCAGTCGTGGTTTTCTTATGCTGATTCAGGTATGCAATGCGTTATGTTTACAATCTCTGTGTGCAAAATTTCTGCAACTTGATTGCGATTTTGTGAATGCGAGCAGATGGAGATGGCCGTCTCACGGGAAGCGACGCTTCCAAGTTTTTATCCAGGTCAAATTTGTCTCGTCAGGATCTCAAACAGGTTTGTTCTTGTTCCTTCTTGTGCGTGCGTTTTCTTCGTAATGGCGAAAATCACTATTTGGGTTTGTTATTATTTCCGGCCGTTTGGGGAGGATTATCGTTCCTAGAAATTATATTTGATAGTTGAAATTGGCAAAAGATTAAAGAGTGGACGTGTATCCATTGGTAAAATGAGATGATATATTTGGAGATACTTTAATTCAAGATGTCTTGCAAATCCTTGTTTTCATCTTAAGTGCATAGGTTGAAACCAACAAAATATTATTTATTTCGGTGCTAACTAGCAAATTGAATTCTCTTCACCAAATATAGTATTGTGTTCAAATTAGTGTTGTTAATGTTGTAGTCTGATGACGTGGTATTTTTGTAGAATGTTTCTCTAATGAGATCATGAGAATCAGAGATGTATTATCGATGTAAAATTGCCTGTATATATCTGTTAAATGGGCATGTGGGATAATCATAAATAAATTTGTTCAGTCGTGTAGATTCTTGCAAACATTCAGAAGTTTTGGTAAGGGATTCATTTGAAATTGAAGACGAGTGCAAGAATGGGGAATAATATTTCTGTATCGTAATGAGACCCAAGGGAACTATTTGCACTAATCTCAGTCAAAATTAAAGCTAATTAAGTCACTTACTCAGCAATAACTGGAGAGTATTGACCAATAATAATAACCAAAGACAACTAAACAGTAACATTAAACGCGCTACAACGACTGAAACTAATACCAAGTCTAACCATGTCTGGTTCTTAAATCTAGATTAAGGTTTCCATATACTTATGTTTGATTCATTTTATGCTGGTGGTTTGGTGTTTTTCTTATGATTCTGGTTGGTGATTATCCTATTGGTTTCCTTTTCCATTTCCTCAAGGTCTGGGCAATTGCTGATTCAAGAAAGCAGGGATATCTTGGATTTCAGGAATTCATTTTAGCAATGCAGGTTTGATCTTCCATGTGTCTCGTGCTTCAGAAATTTTAAATATTGATAGGCTGACCTCTTATAGCATTTGGACATGTAGTTAACCTCTTTGGTACAAGCTGGGCATACTGTCACAAGTGATATCTTAAATGCTGAAGGTTAGCAATGGAGCATTAAATTTAAGTTTAATTTTTGCTGGTCATAACAAATTAAACTTTTGATTTGGGCAATGAACTCATCTTGGATAGAGTTCTCGATATAGTTTCTTAAGGGTATGATTGATTTGGGATTTAAAATCTTGATAAATAGTAATAGTGTGTTTGTTTTGAGATTTAAGTAGCGTTGGATTTAACTTTATGTCAAATTGATGTTTAAGAGTGTGACATTGAGTTATTGTTGATTGTAATTGTAATGATTGAATGACTGTGTTAATTAATGTGTTCTATTGGAAAGTGCGAATAAAAGGTATATAAGTATTTGTGGAGGTGGATGTATTGGTTTTAAAAATCGGATTCTAAAATCCTTAAGTAGGACCAGATATATATTTCGAAATCTCAAAATGGTTGTCAAATCCCAAATGAAACATACCCTATGTTTTGTGTTGTCAAATTAACGTAAAAGGCTTTGACTTCATTATCTCCACTTCAGTTGACTTTGAAAACTTGCAACCTCCAGCCATGGAAGGTCTTGATGCACTCCTCCTTGTGAGTTTGCTGCTCTCTGTTTGTAAAAGTATTTATACTGATTGTATTAACATGTTTTTCCTTTTATGCAGAAGAAAAAGCATCACAGTGATCCTGAACCAAATGGTAAAATTAACGATGTTGTCCTCACTAGATGATTGTACTTATTTTTTGCGCTTAACTTTCATTGATTTAGGCAGTCAAATGCAACCATACACCGCTAGTTGGTTCTCATTTTCAAAATCAGCTAAGGTAGTCTAACATCTCTATACAAAATTTTGTCTTTAGTTTTGATTGTTATCCACTAAATTTTCTTCCTTTTGTTTTTCCACCGAATCATATGTTTGTAGAAGCTCTTCAACAATTTTATGATTATATTACTTCTCAATTAATGGCTTCTCATTTATGCAATTAGGTACCTTCAAGTTCGACACCTATCACCTCTATTATTGATGGCTTGAAGAATCTCTATGTTAAGAAGCTAAAGCCCCTGGAAGTTACTTACAAGTTCAATGATTTTGTTTCACCTGCTTTGGTAAATATTCCCATCTAATTTGCAAAGAATTGAAGAATACAAAAAACTTGGTGGTTGTTTCTTTTAGATGTAGTTTTTTAGCTGGACATTTAAAATAAAAATGTTGTGGGATTGACTCTTTCTCATTATGATTGTATGTGGAAGGCGGACAGCGATTTTGATGCTAAACCTATGGTTATGCTACTGGGGCAGTACTCGACAGGGAAGACAACATTTATCAAACATTTGATGGGATCTAGTTATCCTGGTTAGTTTAAACAATTTGCTCACCATTTTTACTTTACAGAAAATGTTTTTTTAGTCATATAAGTTTTCCCATTTATTTTTTCAGTATACTCCACTTTTCCAAAATGAATTTTGTCCTGTTAATCTTCAAAACTCAACTTTTTAGTCCTTTTAGTCTTTTGACCGGCTACAGGGCAGGCGAGCTACCAGTAATGAGCTGACATTACATTTCTTTCAACTTTTTTTTTTTTAATTTTGAATTTCGCCTTATTAACGATCATAACCGGTTAATCCACACTGTAGTCAGTTGAAGGACTAAAAATTTGAAAGTTAACAAAATGAAATTCAATTCGTTAAAGTGGAGTGTTGTGAAACAAAAAAGGGCAAACTGACAAGACTATAGAAACGATTTCCCTTACTTTTATATTCCATTTATATACTGGTGCTTATTCCTTTTATACCACAGGAGCGCACATTGGACCTGAGCCCACCACGGATAGATTTGTTGTTGTGATGGTAGGGCTTTTCTCTTGTCTGTACTACTTTATATTGCACATACAGAGAGTTCCATATGGTTATACCATTCCGTCTTTTGCGCTATACTTTTGCTAAGTAGTGATTTATTATTTCTATTGGTGCTTATCAACACCTTGTTTTCTGTACAGAAAGGACCTGATCAGAGAAGTATTCCAGGAAACACAATTGCTGTTCAAGCGAATATGCCATTCCATGGCCTGAATACTTTTGGAACTTCATTTTTGTCAAAATTTGAGTGTTCACAAATGCCGAGTCCTGTGAGTAATTAACTGCCTGTTTCATTAAAACAATTAGGGATAATATCATTTTTGGTCCTCAAACTTAACCCCTGTTTCATTCACTGTCAAGTTTGGTCCTGAAAGTACACTTTTTTCTTACATGTGGTCCCACCGTTAGTTGACCATCCATGATTGACAGAATCACCCCAAATAGTTGATTCCATCAGTCGAAAGATGGTCAACTAACGGCGAGACCAAATGTGGGAGTAAAAACGTACTTCCAGGACCAAACTTGATAGTGAGTGAAAGGGAGAGACCAAATCCAGAAAAATGTAAATTTTAGGGACAAAAAATGATATTAACCCAAAATAATTGTGAGAGAGAGAGAGAGAGAGAAATGTTTTTTAACTGATTATCTATTTTGAATGCTAAAGCTGCTCGAGCATATCACATTTGTGGACACTCCTGGAGTTTTATCGGGGGAGAAGCAACGGACACAAAGAAGCTACGACTTTACTGGTGTAATATCGTGGTTTGCCATGAAGTGCGATCTCATCCTTCTTCTGTTCGATCCTCACAAACTTGATATTAGTGATGAATTTAAAAGAGTAATTGAATCTCTTCGAGGTCATGATGATAAAATACGTGTGGTTTTGAATAAGGCCGACCAAGTTGATACACAGCAAGTATGAGTTATTAAAAAGTTTTCATATTTTATTTTATGGTCAACTATATACAAAATATTGTATAATCTCTTATGATTTGATTTTACTTTTTGGCCTTGCTTTGCAGCTTATGCGGGTATACGGAGCATTAATGTGGTCTTTAGGGAAAGTACTGAATACTCCTGAGGTTAATCGTGTTTATATCGGGTAATTACCATCTCACTTCTGAATGAACTATTCTACTTTGCTGTACCTCATGTATTGTAATATTAAATTAAGGGTTAGTGTCATTTTCATCCCTAAAGTTTAAATTTGTTTCAGTTTTGGTCCCCTTCTTTCACTCATTATCATATCTGGTCCTGAAAGTACAATTTTAGTCTCAGATTTGGTCTCAGCTTTAGTTGACTGATGAAATCAACTACTTAACGTAATCATATTTAGAAGTTGTACTTAAAACGTAATATTAAAAAAAACTTTTTAAGTATTACATTTAGCACCACATACTAAAGGTGGGACCAAATGTGAGTAATAGTGTACTTTCGGGACCACTTGATAGTGAGTGAAAGAGGGGGGCAAAAACTACATAAGTAAATTTAAGGGACCAAAAATGATATTATCCCTTAGTTCTAATTTTTCCTATCTTTCCAATATTTTATATTGTTATGACTTTCTTCCTTTGCTTTTGATTGCAGTTCATTCAACGACAAGCCTATAAACTTCGCTGCTGCAGGTCCCCTCGGTCAAGATCTGTTTGAGAAAGAACAAAACGACCTTCTGAGTGATTTGAAAGACATACCAAAGAAGGCTTGTGATCGTCGTGTAAGTATGAGATCCGTTTTTTATTATGTACACGCTTTAATATATTTCATATCAGTAATCACAACAAAGTGAAAGAGGTTTTTACAATTCTCAGATAAATGAATTTGTAAAACGTGCTCGTGCTGCTAAGATACATGCCTACATTATGGGTCATCTGAGAAATGAGATGCCTGCAATGATAGGCAAAGCCAAGACACAACAAAGGCTCATCGATAATCTGGCTGATGAATTTGCAAAGGTTCTTTCTTTCTCTCATCTATCTGTTCATGCATGCTTAACTAGGAGAGTAAATGAACCAATTCAAAGCATGCATCACTATATTCGTTACATATTCGTGGAACAATTCAAATATTCATATTTGGTTATTCAAATGCTAAAATTGATTTGTATTCAATTGAAAATTAGTATTCGGATTATTCGATACTATTCAGTTATTGGTTTGAGATATTATGGAGCAATATCTTAAATAATACTAAGCAATTATTCAGTTCGAACTTGATCAGTATTCGATTTGATAATATCTTTTTTTTTTCTTTGTTTGATTACATTAAAGGTAATAAGCTATAGTTGGGTAAGCGTCTGCTAGACTTATTTGATTAGATTTAATAATAGTGAGAAAAAAGTTTATTTAATCTCCTATTAAAGTTGCTTATAGAATAAAAGTAATATTATTACATACACTAAGTGATACCCGAACATTCATTTAGTACTCCCTCTATCCCCAATATTTATTCTCACTTTTCATTTTCTTCCGTTCCCCAAATTTATTCTCATTCTCCTTTTAGAAAATATTATTTTATTATCACTCTCACAAACTATCACTTTATTCTTTAGTTGACCCCACAATTATTCCACATTATTCTTATTTTATCTACTTTATCTCATTTTCCTTAAAACTCGTGCCCACACAATGGGAAATAAATTTGGGAGACGGAGGGAGTAATATCTTTATAGTTACAAAAGTATAAAAGTAATATTATTACATTCACTCAGTGGTACCCAAACATTCAATTAGTTCTATCTTTGTACTTACAAAAGTGTAAATGTAATAAATATTAGTTTATAAGAGTAATGGTATTACTGAATGAATATAGTGGCATCAGCTTTATACTATGAACAAGTATCACACGAGAGCAACTCTTACACATATTTGTGAATATCTAATTGAATAACATGATTTTGTATTTGTACTTGAATAATTACCGAATCAATATAAACATTTGCAATCGAATTCTAATCCTAATATATCAAAACTGATTTTTTTTTCCCATCCCTATGCTCAACATGTACAAATATGTTTATACATTTTACGTTCAGGTTCAAAGGGAACAACATCTACCGGCTGGCGATTTCCCAGATGTGGAGCATTTCCAGGATAAACTGAAGGGATACAGCATAGATAAGTTTGAGAGACTGAACATGAAAATGATAAAATCTGTTGATGATATGCTTGGTTATGATATCCCTCACCTTCTTAACAATTTTCGTAATCCTTATGATTAGAAGCTTAAGATCCCTCTATTACAATTCTACCTTAGTTTTCACAGGAATGTGGATGAAGAGCTGTGTGTGTGTGTATATGTATTGAGTGTGTATTGTGCGTGTCTACATTATCAAATGTAGCATTGTGCTTCAGTTCTTTTTTTGATGATCACACTTATTGTGTTGAGGCGATTGTGTATGTTCCATTGAAATGGGAATGTTAATTTTGGTATTCCTAGTGTATGTTTGCATTTGCATTATGAGATTCCATAGTTGGGATAGGATTTAATGAGCTTGTATTGTTTGGAGTCCCGTTGTTAAAATTTAGATTTGTGTTTGGATTCTTTAATTGTCTTATTTTGATTTTCACGACTTCCTTTTTGTGTTCGAATAAATGGATATATGAGATAAAATTGGTTAATATTCATTTTACCTTCCATTATATAAGAATTATTTTAAGTGAGGTTTTAAGAACATTTTAATTATTTAATTGCATGACGTTGTTTAATCTAGTGCCACCTAGTTAGGTAGATTTATTCATTTTTTATGGGATAGAGTGAATAGTAGTTTTCAAAAAAGGTAAAAAACAATGAGCAACATATAATGGGACGGACGAAAATGACAACATGAGCAACTTATAGTGGGATGGAGGGAGTAATATATAATATTACCACTATGCCCTTCATGATAAATAAAAAAAAAAATTGAAAGGAATGATAAATCAAATTGATGCACCAACTTTTAGGCTTCATTTGGATTGATGGATTTGAAAATGAATGGATTTAAACAAAAATACATGTAAGAAAACATACATTTTAAGTTATGAATTATAATGAGATGGGAGAGAAGGGAAAAAATAAGAAAAATGAGAGATGAAAAGGGGTATAGGGGAGGAATTTCAAATGACATGGGTTTGAAGATGATTTAGAAATCCACCATTTTATATTTAAAATGGAATCTAAGTATTTGTAAATTCATGGAAAGAATGATTATTTGTGTGTGATATCCATGGATTTCAAATTCACCCATCCAAATTGAGATTATTGTTTGAAACCCAAATCATCATCAGTTCATATTCACCCCCAAATTTCAAACAATCCATAAATTTAGGGCAATCGATCAAGCCACATCAAAATCTCTACCTCATAATTTTTATTTTACACATTCTACTCATTCTTAAAAAATAATGCTAGCTATAACTTAATTATCTAGGTGCAAACTATTTTAATCAAATAATATACGGTGTATGATCATAATGAAAAATAATGGTTTTTATTATGAAAAGTTACATTCAATAGGACTAGAACGTGCACGATAAATTACCCAAAAAAAAAAAAGTAAGTGTGTTGTTAATGAAATCTCCGCAACGGAAGCATTTATGTGGCTTTTAGGTGCGATTTCACTAACAATCGATCAAAATCAGATTATTGGAACTGTAAAGTGTTTGATTACGTGAAGATTTCGGCAGAGCTTCGCTGAGGCTAAGAAAACTTGTATTAAAATGAAATTTGGGGGCCTATTTATAGGCAAATACATAAGCAGGTGGTGGCATACGCTTTGCCACGCTTCGTCTGAAGCTTACACGTGTTCCTAACCGCTTAAACAAGATAATTACAACGAAAAATTGGGTAAAAATGATGAAAATGGAATTCTGGTGATCTTCTTGAAACAGGCGAGCAGCAGTTCATTCCTAGCGACCAACTCTTTGGGCGAGCAGGTGAGCTCGCCCATTATGAGAATTACAACACCTGCTCGCCTATTATGAGCAAATAGGCGAGCAGGTGAGCTAGGCAGGTGGTTGGGCGAGCAGGTGAGCTGCTCGCCCATTCCTCTTTTACACTACTGCTCGGCCATTTCTCGCTTGTTTGACCATTCTTCTTTTCTCGCATTGAACTTCTTTAACTTTGCCCATAATCATCATGTTTGATTAGTTGTTTTGGGACACGTCATCCGGTATTCCACTGATTACTTCCTTAATCACCTGGATTAGATTATAACATCAACAGTTGCCCCATAGCTTGGTGTTTGTTTGAATCTTCAAGAGAAAAACAATCATCGAGCTATCTGGGTTATCTGTGAAATTTCCTCGTGGTGTGAAAGTAATCGAGGATCCTTTGTAACCTGCAAATATTTGGAGTATGGATATAATGAAAGACCCCCGTGGCTTCATTAAAAACCTAGCCGTAAACCACCCTTGTGGATAAACCGGTCGTAGGAAAAAAGAGATACCAGGGTGTACCCTCACATATCCATGCCCAAATGATGTAAGATACTAAAAATTGGGTTAGTGTACACTTGCATTGTCAAGATTGGCGATCAGTGGCTTGGATTGATGTAGGTGAATCATGGGCGAGCAGCTCATTAGGCGGACAGGTGAGCTGCTCGCCTGAAGGTGGTGACCAGCACGTATGGCGAGCAGGTCAGCTGCTCGCCTGTTTCGGCGAGCTCCTAGGTGCGGAATACGAAACGTCTTTCCTAAAATCGCGCGCCACTTTTCTTATTTTCAAAATTTTGCAATTTAGTCCCTGGGTATTTGCAAATAAGGGCCCGCCTTTTTCTTATAAATACCCAACACCGAATCCCCTTCAACTCTTTCGTCTTCTTCACTTCTTGAGCGAATTCCGGCCACCTTCGTCTTCAATATTTTCATTCGTGTTCGTCATCTCCGGTTTCTGGTAAAAAGGTAATATATCAGTGTGTGTCTTCTTGCTCTTTTTCTTGTTCTTTAGTCAGATTGAAGATTAACTTCGCGAATTCTTATTGGCCTAGTTGGAAACTGTCGACTATGGGATTGTTCTTCACTGGAAACTGAGGTGTTGGGTTTAATTTATTAGAGTTTGATATCGTTTCTGGTTTTCGATCGGTGGGGTGTTGGATTTCTAATTTTGGGAGCCCTTCTCGACGGAAAAAATGGCATCGCCGCTGTCGCCTGGTGGTTCGCCGCTGAGAAATCCAGAAAAACCGCCCATGGTCGAATCTCCATTACATGAACTTTGGGATTACTCGAACTTGGTTCAAAATCGAGCTACAGGGAGCTTACTGATCGGTTCGGATTCTCGAGAGCGTGATCGGGCGGTGCAAGAACGAAGGCGAGCAGCTGTGTATGAAGCTGAACGAGCTGCTTGCCCCAAATTGGGAGCTCAAGGAGCTGCTCGCCAATCTGGGCGAGCAGGTGAAGCTGCTCGCCAGGAGACTTCAACTGCTGCTCGCCGGGATGCCTCTACTGTTGCTCGCTTGGGTGCACAAGGAGCTGCTCGCCTGGACAGGCGAGTAGGTGCAGCTGCTCGCTTGGATTCTCCAAGTGCTGCTCGCCCGGGGTCTGAAGGTGCTGCTCGCCTAACTAGGCGAGCAGGTGGAACTGTTCGCCGGGTCAAACAAAGAGCTGCTCGCCCCAGGCGAGCAGGTGGAGCTGGTCGATCCCAACTCTCGGATAGGGATTTGCGAGCGGCTCGTCGCGCACAGGCCACTCAACGTAGACAATCAGCCTCCCCTCCGCCTGCTAGAAGAAGATTGCTATTAGCAGACGAAGACACTGAGGATAAAACTGGTCCTGACATTCGTTCGGCTATTCATGATGCCTTTGGGACCAGTACCGAGTCTCCTGATACTGAAGTCGTTCGTAAGACTCCCGAGGCTCGGGATCAGTCTGGCGAGGTTCCAAAAGAGATTAACCCTGGCGAGGACGATGCAGGCTCTGATCTTGGAGAAGATTTTGAGCGTGATCCTGGGCCGAGCCAACAAGAAATATGGGATGACCTGGCCAGAATCTATCAACCTCCTGAGCAATTGCTTGAACAGACGATTCCAGAGGGGATTGCACAGGAGATGAGCTGGGTGGTATATCTGGATCGGTATCGGGATCAGTTCATTCGACCTCAAATTCCTCCTGTTCCGTATGAGAAGACGATATACACTGTCACCACGCATCGAAGTCTGTTGACAGAGGATGATCTGACTGCTCTTCGGGATCTGTATAGGATCCCTCTTGATATTCATATGTACGTTCCACGTGATCGAGAGCGAGCCGACCGGCCACCACCGGGTTGTACCGCACTAAACATTGATATCCTCGAGGCCGGGTTCCCACTTCCACTGCATCCGGTGATCGGCCAATTTCTGATGGATATTAACCTAGCGATCACCCAGATTACACCAAACGGATGGAATAACCTGCTAGGTTTCTTGACGGTGATGGGATTGGAGGGTTATCCCAATCGATTGACGGCCCCCTGAGATCCATTATGCTATGATGATCTCGGTATGCAGCGAAGAAGGATATGGTTATTACTATCTGAAAGCCCGAACGGGGATGAAAGTTGTGGAGTTGCTTCCGAATAAAGTGAAATGGTGGAAAGATCAGTTCTTTTTCATCGGAGGGGATTGGCGCGCCTCCACTTCCTACACCGGCACTAGGGAAAGAATTAGGACCCCGGAAGAATATGGGGAATTGAGACGTAAGTGTCATTCTCCATGCATTTTTCGTTCCGGAATTCACTAATGTAAACTTTACTTCTTTGCAGGTCCGAGACTTCCGAAGTGAGGACCGAAAGGGGTTCCCGATTTATTCCACTACACGCTTTCCAGCGCTTCTTACCGCCGCGAGCAGTTCCAGACGGTGAAACACTTGTCGAGCGACCATTGTAGACGAGTAGCTGGCTTGATCACCAGTCCGCATCATCTTGCAACACAAGCTTCGCTTCCAGCAGGTTGACACCGCCTGCTTACCATCATTTCTTTGATTTGTTCACTTTATTAATAGTGAGTTCTCGTGACAGATTAGGGAGTTACAGTCGCGATTCCTCCGGAGTTCCACGCTTTTTGTCGACGAGTTCGAGATCTTGACTCTGGTTTGAACAGGCGCACAATGGATCCCCCGGCTGCATTGATCAGGTTGCGGAAGGTTATGGGAGCCAAACCTCCGGCGCTACAGCCAGCTGTGCCACCTTCTGCTACTTCTGCTGTCGATCCGCTGGCTCGGAGAAGTCCGCCGAAGAAATCCTCCAAGCAGCCAAGGAAGGGCGGTAATTCTTCTACTGGCAATGAAGAGGATGCCAATCGACTGAAGAAGAAAAACAAGACTGCTGCGTCCACCGAATTTGATCGCCCTCCTGCCGATCCTCGATCCGGGGGTCCTCGCGATCTACCTCCACCTTCTCCTCGTGAACCAGGCTTTTGCCGAGATGACTCCTATCTCGGATGGGAACGGGAGATTCGAGATTCGTAAGTTCTTATTCTTTCCCATCACTTTGCGTTTGAACTATCATTTTGCTCACGCGATCGTTATTCTTTTCAGTTATCATCCGGGCGATCATCCTTTCCGCTGTGACGCACTTCATCAGGCTGCTTGCTCTAGAGTATCGGGGTATACGGGTGATATTCCTGATCAGGATGTTCAGAAGGCCACTGAGTTCGTTGCTCAGTCTTGGAGCAAAACAAATGATCGCACGATCCGTCAACAAGATGTGAGTGATAACTTGCTAATGAGTGGGATGTTTGCCAGCTCTGTTGCCATCACAATCCAGCGGGCCCTGGATCAGGTACTTGACCTCAAAAGAGCAAATCACAAAGCTGAGGATGAGTGTGAGAAGAGGGGGAAGGTGTTGAAGGCGAAAGAGGAGGAGCTGGCTCGGGCGCATCTCAAGATTGAAAGTACTTTGGCGTCTGAGAACAATGCTCTTGACTCAGTCAAGAAACTTCAGCATAGCAATCGGAATCTTAATGAGCAACTGAATACAGCTATTGAAGGCATTGCTCGTCTCAAAGCTGAGAATGCTGATGTGCATCAGAAGTATGGTGATTCCCTGGACCGGAACCTGGAGTTGGAGAAAGAGAAAGCCGCACTCCAAAACACTATGGCGTGCATGTATCCAGAAGAGAGCGTGTTGGAACAGTTGGGTGATGCGGCTAACTTTGGATTTCTTTGTGCATATGCCGAGAGCATCCGGGCGATCCGTGCTACCATAGGGGAAGGGTCAGAGACCTTTGAGCATATAAAGAAGAAATTTTTTGACTTCATTAGGGCTAATCCACCGAACATGTCCCAGCCTCTTCCTTTTACCGTTCTTGTGGAGTCGGGCTTTGACTTGGGATTCCTCGGAGAGGGATACACTATCATCCGGCCCGGGGTACCTCCTCAACCTGCCCCGGATGCTCCGCAGACTGCTGTGGTTGCCGAGACCTCTTTCATTGCTCCGGGGCCTGCCGACCGCTGAAGCCTCTCCTGAGGAGGGTCGTCAGGAGAGGGAGAATGAGATTGCCTTGTCTTATCTTCAGACTCCTCCTGGCGATGAAGCGACAACTCCTGAGGTCCCGCCATCTGATACCGCCGACGCCGCTGCTCACACTACGGATTAGGGTCTCTATCTCATCTGCCTGATGTCTTCTCTATTTTAGACATCAGTTTTGCTTTTTGCTTTCCTGCTTCTTGTTGCACTGTCATTTCCCGTTTTTCATTTCAGAATGTTGTTTGAACTTCTTGCTTTCTGCTGTACTTTCTTTTCTTCAATGAAAGATGTTTTTCGAACACACTCGTTTTGTTTTAGTGAACTCTAATGAGATGCTATTTCTGTCTAACTGTTATATATCGCCTGTTGGTCCCGAAACGAGTTAAATCAGTGTATGGGGGGGAATACACTGATGTCAGATTTTTCTGAAAGACTCAGAAAAATGCTCTAACGCACTCAGTCAGGATTCCCTGAAGTACTCAGTATGCTGAAGGTCCGCAGGGCAGCAGGGACGGTTCAGTAACGAGTCAGATAAACTGAGTGTGAGTAAAGTGCTCGGAAGCTCAGTAGAGATAACAAACCTACTGACTGCTCGGAAGCGAGTCAGTTGGACTACTATCTCAGTGAGTCAGAGTACGTGCGGAAAGTGAGCCCTTAGATTCTACTCGTTTTAGTTTCTGAAAACGTTTTCTCTGAGTCGCTTAGTAAATTGGTGGTTAAGGCTGAGTGCACAGTATTCAGATTCAGGATGATTGATTCAGTCCTGAAGTTAAAACCAATGCAGTATGTTCAGTTTAATATGATGACATTTATGATCCTGAACAAAACAGTAAATCAGCACACAGGGGACTTTTTAACGTGGTTCGGAGATAACCAACTCCTACGTCCACGACCTGATTTAACAGGAAGCTATCCTCAAAACCCTGAGGATAGGTACTTGGGTTTTACGTGCCAAGGGACACGAGTAGCCAACTTCCTCTCTTAGGAACTGACCCCTGGGCGTTTTACAAGTCCCAGTCCTTCTAACCAACCTATCTCACACTTTGAGAGGTTTGGTATTCTGGCTTCCAACTAAGATAGCTCTAGCAATACAAATCAATGCTAAATAATAGAGCTATCGATCTAAGCAAATACAGAGTGAATCCTACTACAACACTAGGGAAATTTAATTGCAGAGTGTTGTTTATGATATGCTTTGTGTTCTTGGATTCTTGAGAGTTCTCTTGGAAATTTCCCGTTAACCTTGAATGGGTGCAAGGTTCTCCATATTTATAGGCAAGATTCAAAATAGATCCGTTGGAGGAGATCAAATCAAATCTTTCCTATTTTAGGTAGATTGCAGGCTAGAAATACTGTTCGACCTACCCGCCATGCTTATTCTGGCAAGTTGTCACATCACCTGCAACCTTTTGAGACGCATTAAATGCCGCATTAAATGCTGCGCAGACTCCATGCATACGTGTCGAGAGATCATTGGCTCTCCGCTATAACGGCTAGTTGACCTTCAGACATTTATCCTTCCTCGTACATTCAATGCTCTGAGTCTCTTGTTAATAACTCAGTCTGAACGTGTGTCTTTAATGGAGTCTTACTGACATTCTTTTTGTCTCTTGTCCCATAGCATAAATAACCTTTTGCTTTGGACTGACATGATTCAGGTGATCTGAACCAAAGCCTGAGTCAGTTCCTACGTGCATTCAGCACAGCCTGATAGGTTATTCAGCTCAGTATGTGTTACCTTTTTGCTTCGGACTTACAGGATTCAGGTGAGCTGAACCAATGCCTAAGTCAGGTCCTATGTGCATTCAGCACAGCCTGATAGGTAACACTTTACTCTTCACTGACTGAGTTCTGTCCTGAACATGCTTAGTGTATTCAGTAGAAACATCAGACAATGGTACTTCAGGAATGACTTCAGGATGAATCAGCAGGCTTCGATCTTCAGCTTCAGAATAGACAATCTTCAGCGAGACTGACTGACTCCTTCAGGATGGTTTACACTTCAGACTTCAGTAAATTGGGTCAACTCCAATATTCTTCAGTCTTCAGCATGGTCCTCCTGTACTGAATCTCTAACCTAACTATCCTGAACTATTTTATCCTGAACACTATACTTAGGCAAATTCATCAGGGGTTTTGGGATCTAATCAAAATACTCAGATTGTCCCAACAATTTCCCCCTTTTTGATGATGCCAAAACCCTTAAGCAAATTCCTATTCATCTATACAATCAACTGACTTAGTCAGTGAAAATAACTCAGTACCACCTGACGAGCTAGGTACTTAGTCTATAAGATGAAAACAAGGAATGGGTTAGTACAGTTCTTGATAAGGATTCAGAAAAGTAAATTCAGGAGTCAACAAGAAGTTGTACTCAGGAAAAATAAATAACTTCATTGATTGATAAGAAAATACAAGTATCCTGAAGCTATTACAAAATTCCTGAACAACTAAATCCTGATCTAGTCTTCATCCTTATTCCAAGCAGTCAGTGGAATCTCGTACATCTCCAGAACTCGATTCAGGACCTGCTTCATCCTGTTCCGATCAGCAACGGCCCCGGCAGCTCGTCCTACTCTGACGACTTCTTCAGAAATTGCTTTCCGGTCCAGCTGCTTAGAATTCCTAAAGAGTGGAGGAGGGTACTTGATGAATTCCGGAGGAGCGATCTCAACACCTTCAGTGTCAGCATGTCTGATGATTTCAGCCCATAGATCAGGATGCTCCTGTGCCATCCAGTGATGGAGTATGACGTCTTTTTCTTCAGTCTGATCGTCCCATAACCCCACCACATAGAATAGGTATGCCCACCTATTCCGGATCGGAATCCAAACCTCCAGCATCTCAATCGGAATGAAGTCTTCAACAAACTTCGATGGAGGATGACTTTGATCTGGTCTGACCACAATCTTCCTCTGAGTCATTTTCCGAGATCCAGATGATACAGATTTCTTCTTCTGGACCTGAGAAGTCAGATACTCATTAGATTCTTTTAGGCGCTGGATCTGACTGAGCATCGAAATTTCTTTCATTTTTGCTATCTTTTCAGCATCAGTCATCACCAATTTCTTCTGAGTGGTCAGCCCAGATGGCATTATTTGTTCCTCCATCTCCTTATATAATGGCTCGAGAGCCGAATCTTCAGAGGGTCTCAACTTCTTCGGATCTGAGCCTTCAGTAGTTTCGATGGCGGCTACGGACCTAGTCCTCTTTCTATCCGCAGCCTTCAGTTCCAGGGGAAAGTTCTTCTTCTTAGCTTTGCCAGTAGTGGCAATTTGCTTCTTCTCTTCTTCCCCCTTTTTGGCATCATCGTCATTAATACGTTTGACAACTTCATCCACTGACTCCGCCAAAAGATTGAACTGACTATCCATCTCAGTCTGCTTCACCTGCAATTGCCCAATCTGCCCTACCATTCCTCTCAGGCCGATACTGAGCTGATCAATGGCTGAATTGTGTGCAGCCTTCAGTCGACCCTCGAAGTTTTCCATCCTTGAGTCTAGGGCAGATGCAATTTTCTCCTTCTCCTGTGCAGACAACTCCCTCAGCAGGTCCTCCTTCAGTTCAACTTTTATCTTGACCAACTTCTCATCAACCAGTTGATCAACCTTTTCAGACAGTTGTTGATCCAGAAAGTTGGCAAGTTTAGTCTCCTGCTGAGTCTGCATATCTGAAACCATCTGATTGCAGTTCTGAATAGCATCCTTGGCTTGCTCTGAAATGACAGTGAGTTCTACATTGATTTCAGACCGAGCTTCCCCAAGGAGTTCAATTGCTGCATGCATATCAATGGCCATATCATTCAGGTCCCGGTCCAGTCTCTTCACTTTCTTGTTCAACAATTCAGAATTTGAATTAACCTTTTTAGATTGTCACTCAACGAGGTTCACTCTCCTGTGCAGATTGCCAAGAGCTCGTGAGGAATTGTTAAGATAATGTGCTTCGGGTGTAATCCAGTTACCTCCGACTCGGACCAAGCCTGGTTGACCCTTTCTTGAAGCCTCCGCAATACCGAGTCCCTGGATTGCTTCATCGGCCGGTGCACTGACTCCCTCAGTGCCACCTGGCTGATCGTCATCAGCAATTATTACCACTTCCCTTCCAGCCTCTTTCTCTTCTCCCCTCTCTTCAGCTTCCTGAGTCTCAGGCTCAGGATACGTTCTGCGGACTGTTCTGATAAAATCCACTACGGATTAGGGTCTCTATCTCATCTGCCTGATGTCTTCTCTATTTTAGACATCAGTTTTGCTTTTTGCTTTCCTGCTTCTTGTTGCACTTTCATTTCCCGTTTTTCATTTCAGAATGTTGTTTGAACTTCTTGCTTTCTGCTGTACTTTCTTTTCTTCAATGAAAGATGTTTTTCGAACACACTCGTTTTGTTTTAGTGAACTCTAATGAGATGCTATTTCTGTCTAACTGTTATATATCGTCTTTCGCGTCTGTTGGGTCTTTAATTCGTTTCGCTTCGCCTCTTTCTGGGCACGAGATGAATAAGACGCTCGCGCAGAAATGGGCCATCAGGAAGCGTTCACTTCATCCTCGGGAGCGTATCTGCATCCCTCTGGTGGACATGAAGCGCTGTCCCTGTATAACCGGGTACATCCACTCTGCTATCCTTCGGATCGTACGTGACGTCCTTCGGAGGGGCCTCAGATGCACACTCAAGTCCCTCTGTGTGTGGTCTTTAGGGGCTTCAAGCTCGGTTCTTATTCGGGAGTAATTAGGCATTTTAATATCGTAACCTTTCAACCAAAGAAGAGCGTTGGCATGCTTGTGCTCTCTCTAGTGCTGGACGTACAGGCATCGTACAATGCCATTTTGTCTCTGCACAAAGAGTGTGCTCGACTAGCAGAGCCGGAGCTCTAACTGGAGTGCATTTCTGCCCTCTGTAGCCACTCGTTAGTTAGGTAATTTCAGTTAGACTGCGACCTTCTCAACAAAAGATCATCTATAGCATTCATAATCTGTTCTGAAACAAAATGTACATTTACATCTTCTATTGATAAAATTTCTTCAAGTGAGCAGCATTCCACGTGTATGAAGATGGTACCCCGTCCAGGTCTTCCAACTCTCAAGTCCCATTTGACCAACTTCGCCAAACACGAAATGGTCCTTCCCAGCATGGTCCAAAAGTTTCGGATGGAGTGGATAGGATTTTCTGCAAGACTAGATCTCCTTCTTGGAAACTTCTGACTTTGACTCACGAATTGTAGTACCGGGTAGCGTACTGTTTGTATGCAGTGTTACGTACTTCTTCCGCCGTCTGTTTTTCTTCGAGGAAATCTTTTTCGATCGCAACAGCTTCATCATTTTCTCTCTCGTCGTACATACAAACCCGCCACGTTGGATTCTGCAATTCCACTGGTACCATTACTTCGACGCCGTACGCCATTGCGAATGGAGTCTCGCCTGTGCTTGTTCTGAATGACGTGCGGTATGACCACAACACTTCCGGGAGTTCTTCTAACCAGCTTTCTTTTTTCTCTGCCAGGCGAAGTTTCAATGTCCTCTTGATAATTTTGTTGATAGCTTTGACCTGGCCATTAGACTGTGGGTGATACGGGGTCGAGTAATACTTTTTGATTCCCCAAGTATTACAGAACTCTCGGACTTTCTTTCCGTCAAATTGTGGCCCATTATCAGTTACAATCGATCGAGGTAAACCGAATTTGCAAATTAAATTTTTCCAGATAAAATTGATCATTTTCTCTTGAGTGACTGTCACTAGCGATTCGGCTTCGGCCCATTGGTGAAGTAATCCACGGCAACCAATGTGAACCTTACGCTACCTTTCCCGGGTGGGAATGGTCCGATGATGTCGATACCCCACTTGGCGAACGGTCAAGGACCATAAACAGCTTTCATCTCTTGTGGAGGAACATGGATGTTGGGGGCGAACACTTGGCATTTGCGACACTTTTTCGCAAATGAAATGGCATCTTCTTTCAGGGTAGGCCAGTAATACCCTTGCCTCATAGTTTTGTGCGTCAATGCTCGTCCTGCAACATGACTTCCGCATATTCCCTCGTGGATTTCTTCGAGAATTTCTAATCCCTGTTTTCTTGAGACGCATTTGAGTAGGGGTGATGAAAATCATCTCTTATACAAATGGCCGTCGACCATTACGTAATGTGCTGCTTGCTTGACTAGACGAACCGTCGCCCAAGGATCTTCGGGCTGTTCTCCCATGGTTAGATACTTTCTCAAACTTGTCCTCCAGTCGTCATCTTCCTCGTCCATCTTCTGCCCCCCATTCAACGTTTGATTTATCTGGTAATCAAAGTTTGAAGGATTATCAAGCCGGGTGATGATGACTTCTGTTATCTCCGTTGCCCCCTGGCTGGATGCTAATCGGGCTAAGGCGTCTGCTTGAGTGTTCTCGAGTAGAGGTATCTGTTCAATGTATGCTTGCTGAAACATTGATATCAGATGAGCCACTATCTTCTGGTATATGATCATGTGTTCGTCTTTGGCTTCAAATTCTCCTCGGACTTGAGAAACTATGAGTTGTGAATCGCTGAAAATCTGTACCCTCTTAACCCCGATTGCCAATGCAAGTCTGAGTCCGGCAATCAGCGCCTCGTACTCAGCTTCATTGTTGGTTGCCAGGAAAGCAAATCTTATTGTCGACGTGAACACCTGTCGGTCAGAGCTTATTAAAACCACTCCTGCCCCCGACGCCAAGTTGGTAGACAAACCGTCTACATACAGGTGCCACGGATGTTCGAGATCCCTTGTCAGTTCAGATGGATAAGTCAGCTCTACAATGAAGTCGGCCAGAGCTTGTCCCTTGATCGCCGTTCTCGTCGCGTACGTTATGCTAAATTGGCTGATTTCCAGTGACCATTTTAGCAATCTTTCCGCAGTATCAGGGCGATGCAGAATCTGTCGCAATGGGAACGTCGTAAGTACCTCTACCTGATGATCGTAGAAGTACGGCCGCAATTTGCGTGTGCTCATGACCAGTGCATATGCCAGTCTCTCCGTCGGAGAATACCGGACTTCGGCTTCATGCAGAGCTTGACTGATATAGTAAATTGGGGAATGAAACTTGCCTTCGGCATGTACCAGCACCGAACTTATTGCTACCTCTGATGCAGCGAGGTAGAGATAGAGTTTTTCTCTAGGAATTGGCTTGGATAAAATCTGTGTATTGCTCAGATACTCCTTGATCTGCTCAAATGCTATCTGGCAATCCCTTGTCCACACAAAATTATCTTTCTTCTTTTTCATGGCCTCGAAGAATGGCCGACATTTATCTCCAGAATGCGAGATAAAACAGTTCAATGCAGCTAAGCATCCTGTAAGACGTTGAACTTTTCGAACCGAATCAGGAGGCTTCATATCAATTATGGCTTTGACTTTAGTTGGATTCACCTCAATTCCGCGCTGACTGACCAGATGTCCTAGGAACTTACCCGAATGGATTCCAAAACTGTTTTTCTTTGGGTTCAGTTTCATGTTGTAGGCGTGGAGGATCTGGAATGTTTGAGAAAGGTGTTCAAGATGGTCTTCCTTGCGCAAGATTTTCACAACAATATCGTTCACGAAGACTTCGATTGAGCGGCCGATATGTTTGTCAAACATCTTGTTCACCAATCTCTGGTAGGTGGCTCCAGCGTTGATCAAACCAAATGGCATCCTATCCCAACAATAGAGATTTTTGTTGGTATAAAATGCAGTATGCTCCTGATCGTCAGGATGTAGTGCAATCTGGTGATACCCTGCGAAGGCATCCATGAAGGTCATGAGCTCATGCCCTGCAGTGTTATCAACCAGATGATCAATGTGGGGAAGTGGAAAGTTGTCTTCGGACAGGCATCATTCAGATCTGTAAAGTCGATATAGAGTCTCTATGTGCCGTTGGGTTTACGAACAAGGACAGGGTTCGCAACCCATTGGGGGCACAAGGCTTCGTGTATCAACTTGTTGTCCAGCAATTTCTTGACCTCAGTTGTTAATGCTTCGTACTTCTCGGGTCCAAATTTTCATCTCTTTTGGTGAATCGGTCGGCATGTTGGATCTATATTGAGTCGATGATAGGCATATTCTGTCGGAATACCTGTCATATCTGAATGAGACCATGCGAAAATGTCCAGGTTATTTCTCAAGAAAGTAATCATTCTTGTTTTGAACGGTTCTGGCAGCTCAGATCCGATGAAGAGTTCTAGATCTTCTTTATCTGGATAGGCCTGGATAGACGTTAACTCTTCCATCGGTGTGGCACGTTTTCGCTTCTCTTTCCACCTCGGATCTAGAATAGGTCCGTCCATATTTAGTTCATCTTCAATCTCCATCGGTTCACCTTCGAGCCTAGATTCGAAATCTTGGCTGAGTGGGCATTCATCTGGGTGTACGCCTCTGAGATGCCCCTCAGGCTCTGATTTCCCTAGAACTCGTACAACATGATTGGGTGCACTCACTAGTACGGGAATTGGGTTATCAACCTCCATTGGTTCCGCTTTCGCTTGGGAAGCACTCAATGCCTCTTGTTCCAGTCCAGCGTGTGGGGGAGGACTTTCAATCATGTGTAAATAGGTGACCGATGGCGCGTTCTTTTGGTCGCCCTTTATTGTGCCAGCTCCGTTTGGTATCGAGAATTTTATACAATAGTAGTAAGTCGGACAGGCAGCCTTGAATTCATGTAAAAAAGGTCGGCCGAGGAACCCATTATAGGAGGATGGCTGGTCTACAACGAGAAAATCTACTTGTCTCGTCATCCTCCTATCGGGATCGTCGACCGATACAAGTTCAACAGATAGACGTATAATTCCTAGGGGAATAGTGACAGCATCTCCGAATCCTATAATCCTGTGATTACAATTTTCAATGTAGGATTCGTAGTCCCCTATCTGGTCTAGAGTACTCTTGAACAGGATATTCGTATATGCTCCAGTGTCGACCAGCAGTCTGTGAACTCGTGCATTCTTGATGTTCGCGCTGATGACCAAGGAATCATTGTGTGGGGTCATGATTCCTTCCAAGTCCTTATGTGAAAAAGTCAGCTCTGCAATGGGCTTGGTAGAGAGTCCTGCCTCGGTTTCCTTTATTTGGTCGATAGCGCGCAACTCTGATTTCTTCTGCCTCTTCGACGGAGGTGGCCTCCCATCTGTACATCCGCCGGCTCGGCCAACCTCGGGCTCCAAAAAAAAAACATCCCGCACTAGACCTGGCGGGGGGAGTAGGGCTTGCTGTTCCTGCCGGTGTCTCGGTCCGGCTTCTTCCTCGTTCTAGTTCTCGTTGTCTTCTCCATTCGCCCTTCGATCGGACGTGGTCTTTTTCCAGGGGCTCGCTTTACAAACTCTACCAACTTACCATCCTCATAAAACTTCCACAATTACCTCAAGAGATCCTGACATTCACTAGTGAAATGTCCCGTTGCCTGATGATAGGCACAATATTTATTCTTGTTTGTTCTCCACGGATCCACCTTGAGCTTTCTCACCGGCTGCAATTTTCCGGTTTTCTTGACCGCGTTGAAAAGCTGGTCAATGGACACCGTCATAACTTGGTTCAGTCTTTTCGCCAACTTGGTTGCCTCAAATGATTTCAAATTCCTGGGGGTTCGGTACTTTCCCCCACTCCCCTTGGCTGGGGCTGTTGCCTTCGGTGCTTCCTTAACTTCTCCCATGGATTTCTTCAATGCCTCTTGCATGGCCACATATATCCCGGCCTTGTTCCGAAACTCCGCATAAGTTGTCGGGACATGCAAGCTGTATTTCTTTCCATAAATCTGATCCTTTCTTCAAACCCGCCATTACGGTGATCACCTTGGTATCTTCTCTAACTGGCTCTCCCTCTAACAAAATCTTATCGAACCGTTTGAGGAATTGCTGATCGGATTCCTCTGATTCCTGGGCAAGATTCGCCAGTCGATGCTTCTGGGTGAAACAGGACGCTGCTCCAGAAAAATGTAACAAAAACTCTCGGCTCTGCATGAAAGATGTAATCGATGCAGGAGGCATCGCGGTGAACCATCGGTGTGCATGATCTCCAAGTGTAAGAGGAAAGTTCCTACACTGGGTCGCATCAGACGCTCCCATAGAAATCACGTAATCTGTAAACTTGGACACGTGCACCTTCGGGTCTGACGTTCCTTCATACAGATTAGAGGTTGGGAATTGGATCTTTGGCTGAACAGGTGCCGAAAGTATTGCTGCTGATAAGGGTGAAACTGGGATCTGTATTGCCGGGCTGCCTTCTGGGCGTAACGAGACTTTGACCTGAAGGTCTTCGATGACCTTTTTCATTGATCGTAAGATTTCATCCGAAGCCTCTGCACCTCGATGGGGTGGTCATTCCTTTCGCTCTAGGCGAGGGGAGCCGGACACTCGGTCACTCGGGTGCGACCTCGCTGGAATCATACGTGCCTTGTGTATGCCCTCAGGACCGAGCCTCTCCGCTGCTGGCCAACGTAATCTTTCACGGACTGTTTGCTACCTTCCTTGATCTACCTCTGGTACTCGGCTGGGTCTCCTTTGGTCTACTTCTGGAGCTCTACTAGGGGGTCGATAGGCCGTCACGGGCTGGCCCTGCGACCTGTACTCCCGTCGTTCAACAGATCTGCTTTGTGGAGTTCCATGACTGGACTCATCCATCATGCTCCGCGCTCTAGCTCCTTGTGGGCCTAACCGGTCTGCCATCTTTGGCCCTAATCAATCAGTCACCTTCTGCTTTCCTCGCTCTTCATGCCTTCTTCTTTGTTCGCTGTCAGCCTCGATCTCTGGTGGATGCTGATCGACTCGTTAAAGAACGAGCCTCTGATCAGTTTGAGTGCCAGAGGAACCGGCTGCACATTGCTGCTGCTCTTTCTGCACTCTACAGAGAGCCATCACACATGATATGTCTTCAGGGTTCTGCAAGAACGGGAGTAGTTCAGATAACCCCTGCATATAGTTCTGTCCCACCTGAGCAGCTGGAACTCCAGTTGGTTCAGCTTGTTGTCGATTTCCGGCAACACCCTGAATTGTCGTTGAATGTTCAGGTGCTAGGGTTCTCTGATTTGGCTGATCGTTATTCCTCCCATGGGATGCCATCCTTGGTTGTGAAACTTCCCTCGACATTTTGCATAATGTCAGCTCCTTTCCACAAAGCAGGTTAAGCTGTTGTGCTGTTGAATCACCAAATGGGCGAACAGCTGAAAACAGGCGAGCAGCAGTTCTGGCGAGCAGCTGAGTTGCACAGGTGGAAAAATAGGCGACTAGGTGAGCTGGTGGTCAAACAGGCGACCAGGTGTACAAACAGGCGACCAGGTGGGATTTCTTCAAGCCTTCAAACGAACAGTTTGTGCTCCTTCTAACCTTCAAGCGAGCAGGTGTGTTCCTTCAAGTATTCAAGCGAGCAGGTGGCAAATCTTCATCCAGAATCCAAATTTTGCAGTTTCCAGTCCAATATCCCACAAATTCCAGCAACAGAAGGTTCAGACCCTCCTTCTAGTGCCAAATTGTTAATGAAATCTCAGCAACAGAAATATTTATGTGGCTTTTAGGTGCAATTTCACTAACAATTGATCAAAATCAGATTATTGGAACTGTAAAGTGTTTGATTACGTGAAGATTTCGGCAGAGCTTCGCTGAGGCTAAGAAAACTTGTATTAAAATGAAATTCAGGGGCCTATTTATAGGCAAATACATAAGCAGGTGGTGGCATATGCTTTTCCACGCTTCATCTGAAGCTTACACGTGTTCCTAACCGCTTAAACAAGATAATTACAACAAAAAATTGGGTAAAAATGATGAAAATGGGATTCTGGTGATCTTCTTGAAACAGGCGAGCAGCAGTTCATTCCTGGCGACCAGCTCTTTGGGCGAGCAGGTGAGCTGCTCACCCATTATGAGAATTACAACACTTGCTCGCCTATTATGAGCAAATAGGCGAGCAGGTGAGCTAGGTAGGTGGTTGGGCGAGCAGGTGAGCTGCTCGCACATTCCTCTTTTGCACTGCTGCTCGGCCATTTCTCGCTTGTTTGACGATTCTTCTTTTCTCACATTGAACTTCTTTAACTTTGCCCATAATCATCATGTTTGATTAGTTGTTTTGGGACACTTCATCCGGTATTCCACTGACTACTTCCTTAATTACCTGAATTAGATTATCACATCAACATGTGTGTATGTACTAAAAATATAGTCCTACAGTTATGGTGGATCGCAAAGAAATTACACCACCTAATACTGGAGAAGTACAATGTACTATAATCAAACAATAATGGTGGATTAAAAAAAAAAATTACACCACCTAATACTGAAAAAATGCATGTTATAACCAAACAATATGATGGATTGAAAAGAAAAATTACACAACTTAATATTAAAATGTTACAATAGTTTTAAGTTGAAACACTACACTTAGTTATAATTAAAACTTTACATTATGTTTTTCTTTTTTGATGGACGCTTTAATTGATATGTTACACTTGTTATAGTTGATATTACACTCGCTTTAACTGACATGTTATTCTATAACTGAAACATTACACTCGCTATGATTAAAACATACTTCTTAAATGATTGTCCGAGAAACATTAGTGGTATTTATATTTGATTGAGAATCGTCTTTACCTCTAGCAACACAAGTCCTAGTCCTCGTATTTGAACAAATAACCAAAAAAATAAAAAATTTACATTATTTATAATTGAAAAATTGCATGAGATATAATTGAAACGTTACACGAGCTTTAATCTAAAAGTTACACTAATTTTAAGTGAAATGTTGTATAAGATACAACTGATTTTTTTTAAAAATAGATATAATTGAATTATTGTACTAGCTTAATTGAGAAAATAACACTAGTTTTAAGTGAAATGTTAAACTAAATAAAACTAAAAAATTGTACTAGTTTTAACTGAAAAAAATACCCTAAATATTATACTAATTTTAATTAAATTTACTTTAAATTTAAGTAAAATATTAAACTAAATATAATTAAAAATGTAAAAAAAGACCCCGCAAGTATTAAAAGGTTTTCACATTTCAAGATATTAATTAGTTACGACTTAATGTAAAAATAAATTCAAGAGCAACAGTTTGCACATGAGAATAAAATTGTACTAGTTTATTTTTAAAAAGATCTGGGCGCACTGATTAAGAAAAATATGGAGTGTGTGAGTGTAAAATTAAATAATAAAATATAAAAGTGATATTTTATTGATTTTTATGAGAGTAAATTATTTTCTTTTTAAAGTATAAAAAAGAATTTGGACATTCCAAAATAAAAAATGTAAAAAAAAAAGAAAAAAGATGGGACGGAGGTAGTATGTTTTACAATGAACATGTCCTAAACCTGTTAAATTCCCACTCCCACAAAAACCACGTCCTACTCTATTTCATGAGTAAGTCACTTGTGCATCAGGTGCACTGTGCAACTCAAGTGTATTTTTAAAAAGTTACTGAAAAGTTGCACAAATTATTATTGAAAAGTTACACCATTAAAAATACATTTTTCAATAATAACATGTATGACTTTTCAGTAGTATTTTGTGTAACTTTTAAAAAATGAACTTACAAGGTGCACCTGATACCTGCAAGTCTAAGGCCTATTTCATCAACAATTTTTATAATGTAATTAAAAAAAGACAAAAACTTGTATGAACCCGAGTTCAAGGTGAATTCGGATTTTCAATTATCACTGTCATGTATATACACTAATAATGTTATGCATATATACTATCACTATTAAAATATTAAGTATATTTTTATAATAGTGATAGTATATGTGAATAACAGTGATAGTGATTATACATAATAGTGATACGAGTTTATGTGAACTAGAGTTTATAATAGACTTATTCTTAAAAAGGGGGGTTGGGAGTGGGGGAAATATGGTGGGTTTATAGTTTATACACAGAAGAAGAAAAAAGAAAAATCAATTAAAAAATGTAAAAGCATTAATAGAGATGAAATACCTTGTGAAAATCAACTGAATTTTTTTTAAAAATTATCCTAAAATTAGTGAGAAGATTTATGTTGGTAAATCAGAGATGGACGAAGGAATAGATAGAAGGGGAGATTTGTTGTGAGGTAGAAGATGTATACTCTCTTTAGTGTCAAGACACCAAGAAAAAAATAATTAGGGAGCACCCAAAATAGTACCGTTTTAATACCAAATTTACCCATGTGTTGAAAATGTTAGAGTAGTGTGGGGTGGAGTGGGGGTGGTATGGGGTAGGTTACCCACTGACGCTTCAGATACATCATATCAAAATAAATCACACCACTACCTCTCCCCTCTCTCCTCAATCCCATAATAAATTCTCTTCTCTCCTCTCACTCTCTATTATTACCCATCTCTCTCTTCCCTACCTCTCTCATCTCCGGAAAAATTGTGGTTGCTGTTTCCGGTGGTATCTCTCTCCTAACAACAGATGCACTATTCTCTTTTCGTTGACAACTCTTTAAGCTTGTTAATGGTTTCGATTTACCGGTGAACGGTGGGTATCGACAGCAATGGACAGGGGCTAGTTCCGGTGCATCCTCGGTGGCTTTCATTCCAGCGGTGAGTGTGAACAAGGCGGTGGATTGCGTCGACTGCTTCTTCTCCGACGAGACAGGCGACGGCTGGAGCTCCAGCGAGGTGGGCTCTGGTCTTCTTCTCCGGCGGTTTCTTCTTCTCCAGCAGATGCGAAGGTTGAGCGGTTGCAGATGCTGTTAATGGTGGTTGTGGTCTTCTTCTCCGGCGATAGCGGCATCTCCGGTGGTGACTGTGGTCTTTTTCTCCAGCATCGGGTGGCTCGTTTACAGAACGAGGTATGATATTGAAACATATACTATACTATAGAGGGCTCTACTTTTCTTCGATTAAACAAATTAATTACCACAAATGGTCAAATATAACAAATTAGAAGTATATGATTTCCCCAGATTCTACATATGTGTTTATTTAGAAAAAAAATTCAGAGTGGAGTCAAAACAACACAAAGTTCATGTGCTCCCTTTTGCTGTGTCAGTATTTATTCAAACAACAAAATAAAAATTATTCTAAGATCTAAAAATCCAAATCTTGAATCCTCAAAACAATTCTTGGAGTAATTATGCTTTCTTCTTTGTTGATGGGTTCTATCTATCACTGTTAAAAAAATTGTTTATTTCTCAATCAATTAGATTACTATAGAATGTTGGATAGGATATTGGACAGGATATGGGTTCCTTGGAGAGTACGATTATTAGAGAGAGTTTCTGTATTGCTGTAGGTGGGGGGCTCTGTATGTTTGTTCGATGTCAATTCCGCTTCTCGCTTCTGCAGTACACAACAAGTCCAAATTTTTTTCCTCACATTAATGTCTCCTAATTAATTCTCTCTCTCTCTCCATCTTTTTTTTCTCAGTTTCTCTCCATGTCAATTTATCACAACATTTAAATTTTCTAATTTGTACCGCATGCTAATGTTTTTTGGTTATCTCTCTCAAATTATTGTTATTTTGATTACATATAACTCCACATAATTTATTAAAAATTTATTACCATGTCTATTAGTCTGTGTTTACTTTCAATACCGATTTCTCAAATTTTTTCTCCATGGTTATTAATCTGCAGTTTGCTGCTGGCTGTGGGAAGTTTTTTGAAGACACTCAAGGCAGATGTGATATATTTGATTTTGAGTTGTCAATTATTTAATTTGAACTTGAAATCAATTTGCAATGGATGTTTAATTAGCAATTTGAAATTGAACTTATCATTTATTTGATTTGAACTTTTACTTATTCTTTTACACTTATGAATATTTTTGTTCAGTTTAATGCAAATTATTTTTATCTTATATTACAGATCAAATAAAGATTATTGGAACACAATTATAATTGAACTTTATCAATCTATAAAATTGAACTCTATTTACGAACATTTGAACTTTTATTTTATTTTTAGAACTTATGAATATTCTGTAAAATCAACTTTACAAAATCTAAATTAAAAAAAAAAAACATTTGAATTCATAAAAAAAACTTAACATTTAGTTGATTTGAACTTTTACTTATTCTTTTTACACTTATGAATTTAATGCAAATCATTTTTTACTTATATTACATAACAAGTAAAAATTGTTGGAACACAATTATAATTAAACTTTATCAATCAAAATATTTGAACTGTGTTTATGAACATTTGAACTTTTATTTATTTTTAGAACTTATGAATATTCCGTACAATCAACATTTTGATTTTTTTTTTTGAAATTTTACACTTATAAATATTTGAATTTTTTTTTCTGATTTGAAATTTTTATAAAAATAGGAAATAATTGAATTCATAAGAAAATTTGTGTATAACATTAAGTAATACTTTAATTAAAGAATTAATTCATACTAATTAAATTATTTCCTATTTTTAATGTAAAATATTTTAAATTTCATATTAATTCATATAATCATTAAAGTGAGTAAAACTTAAAAATAATATACTAATTAAAGAACTCAAAATTGAAATGTCTCATTCAACCATTAGTGTGAAATCTAAAAAAATTAATATACTCAATAGTTGCAGCAAGAAAGGAAAAAAGGTAAGTTGATTTGACATGATATGGGGAGGGGCGTAGGTACAAAGGTGGGGGAGTGGGCGTGAGGGGTGAGGTGGGGGGCATGAAGGGTGGGGTAGTCTGGCCTATAAAAATGTAGGTTTGTGGGCTAGTGGTAAATAAAAAAAAGGTTGTGACCTGGCAACAAAATTGATAAAAAGTGTGCAGGAACCAATTTCCCTAGATAGAAATTTCGTCTGTTGTTTAAATAAAAGATAAAATGGAACACTGTGTTTGTTATGGGATTCACACGAATGAATTTAGGACTTTGCACTCTTCATTTTATATGAGTTTGAGATTTAAAATCAAAATTTTAAATTCTATATTTAATTCTCACCCAGAAATACTAATAAAATTTATCTTACAGAGCATTCCGCATTCATACGAGTATAAAATTTAAAATTGAATTTTCAAAATCTAAATTTAATCCGCACCCACAAATACTTATAAAATTTATCTTATAAATATCTATAAATAATTATAAAATCTGATCGGGTAAAAAAAAACCCGTCACAACAATCAAATCGAAATAAAGGAGGTATCATAGAAATATTACCTCTTCTCCACTATTCAGCAATAAACTAGTTCTCTGCTCCCTGGATACCGATGGATCTCTTCATTGCTGCACTCCTTCCTCCGATGATCTGCACAAAGTCGGGCCGGAAGGGATTCCGGCCCTCCAACGATCAAGTCAGCCCCCGAGATAAATTATTGAATATATGAAAGGTGTTGTATGAAAAGGTATATGAAAAATGTGTCTTGAAAACCAAGAAAGTGTGAAAAGAACTATTTATACCCTCTCACTCGATAGGAGGGTATTTTGGTCTTTGCCTCTGTTTTGGGACTACTACTAACAGCCGGATAGTGGTAGTGGAGCAATTCATAAGGAAGTTGCAGATAGTACAACACGTGGCATCTTCTTATTGGTGATGAGTACAAGAATATTCCCTCATGCTGATTTAGTTGGTTGCCTACGCCTATATCCTAGGTTCCAATGATAGCGACAGGATTTCTTTTCTTCCCTGCCATCTCAACTTCGAGTACCGAGTAAGTCAACCTCCCAGAGGTTAGATGTGAGAAGTAAGAAAGGAAGTTCTCCCCTTCACAAGTTAACTCTTCATTGTAGGCGGAATCCTCTGCCCTCTGGCAGAGGAATGAGTTCAGAAGGCAGAGCTTACGTCCATTCTTTACCTCGGGATTATTTCATTCTCAATCCATATACCGAGGGTTCTTAACCTTGAGAACCCCGTGTTAATACATCAGGTTTACTCCTCAAAGAGGGATTCTTTCTTCATCCAATAACCTCTGGGATCTGGCACATTTTCTCCCTATCAGTGAGGTATCTTAACGAGTAAGTCTATTATACAACTCATTCTCATTTATCGAAGGATTCACAGGTCACATGTTATTAGACCCGTTAATCAAGATTGAACATGAGGGGCTCTTGGCTGTCATCTCTGGAATGTGGACTATTTGGTCCGTGTCAAAGTTCATAAAGGAGCTCTCGGTAGGTGTGAATGATAATTACCTTCAGTTTAACTCGATCCCTTCTCGTATGTGTATCTGCTTGTGCTGTTTCCATGAGGCTTCCCTTCAGAGAAGCTTTATTCGATTCCGACTCAGAGATGAGAGGAATCTGATCAGAGGTGAGAGGTAGATTATCTTATCTCAGAGGTCTGGGGCTGGATGCCAATTAGCCCCTATCGTCTGTGTGGGAGGGCAGATATTCCCTTTATCAGTGTGACACAGAGACTAGATGTCAGAGGTGACATCCGGGATACTTCTTCTTCTTATCATTGAATTACTGCAATTGGTAGGGTGAAAACTTCCACTTGTCTCTCATAGGTTATTAGGCCAGAGGTCAGAGCTGTTCTTGTATACTTCATCGAGGACAACCTCCCGTGTAGGCTCCTACTTGTAAGTCATACATTTCATTGGTTAGGTCACGGATCGCAGATTGCCTTGTCCTTTTGGTAATTTCCAAGGAGACAATTTCTCTATTGTAACTTCTGGGATATGGCGCATTCACCCCCTATCATCTACTCCCCCCTATTCCTGGTAAAATTTCTTTTAAATTTTACTTGGAATATGTCGGTGCGTTGATACTTACGCATGTTTCTGTGCTTTGTACTCTGCCCGTGCGCTGTGTACTCTACATGGGTGATTTACCTTCTCATACTTCTTTCATGCTTAGCTCGCATCTAAGAGCCCTTCCTCTCTTTTATTTTTCAGACATTCGTTCTCTTCTTTGAACCCACAGGGGTTAATGACCACTGACTTCGGCATCAATTCTTATTTCGAAACTTAGCAAAACTGCATACCACCTGACATTGTACCGTGGGTGTTAAGTACTGCACTGATTCATTTAGGGCCATTCAATAAGATCATGCTACTCAATAGTAGCCTGTGACATATCACCTTCGATCTCTCGCTCAGAGTTGAGAGCAAAAAGGATTTTCTTTAACTTGCGGATTATTATGACATGTCTTCATGTTCAAATGTATACTTTGGATAAGGTGAGCTTCTTCTGTCGAGTTCTTGAGGTGAATTTTTCCATCACCTCAAAACTCATGTAATCTGGCTTCTCATCTTGAGAATTATATATTCTGCATATGTTCTCGAACTTGTTCTCTGGTTTCTGGTTGTATTGTGCACCCGGCTTAAGCTGAGGCTTCTGTGACTATTCGTGCTCTAATATGTGATAATACTTCATGTAATGTAAATGTGGTCCATGCTTAATTCTTATTAAGGCTTACAGGGTGCAGGTCTAAGAGTTGTATGTCTTCTATGCTTTCAAATACATTCCCTCGTATCTTCTATCTAGAGTGGCATATTATCGAGTCATTCGTCCTTTTGATTTCATCGCTTCTAACCTCTGGTATCTTTCTCTATCTTCTGGAGAGCTCAGAAGTCGAAGGATGTCAATGGATAAAGGTATTAGTTCATGCAATTCTGATAGAAGCCTTTCTAAGTGCCCCTATACTTATCTTTAAGGCCTCCAGAGCTGATGAGCAGAGCTCAGAGGGGGTTTTCATTATGTTTCAAAAGCGCTTGACAATGCTTAGGCAAAATGATTGCATACCTTAGCTGAAAAAATTTCATCATGTACAGTCTTTTCCAATAGGGTTTTAGCTTCCCAGTTGGCTTCAACACCTTGACTCTGCACAATTCAAATCTCATGTCTTGGAACTTCAAATCCCGACTCCTTTGCTACAAGTTATTCTTACTTATTCTTTCATATTTCTCAGTTCTAACATGTGACATCTGGGCTCTGAGATTTGCTCTCGAGTTTGAGAATCATAATACATAATACATCTAAGTTTTGAGGAGCTTAGGGGGTAATAGACATCTTTTACCCACTGAGCTGCAAGCCTCCAGATACAACGACTTCAAGAGGCTATGAGCCCTATGTCTTATATCCAACTCTATCCTCTGGAGAATATATATATCATCATAAGGACAGTCTCGTTTTTTACTAAGGGGTAAGAAGTCAAAGGTAACATCATGAGTGTTTCTTGCATTCGTGCCATTTCATCGTCACAGATGGTGAGATTTAAATTTCCTCCGACCTCTGAAGATTCATGATGCCAAAGGGGATTTCATTCTTCTGAGGGTAAAGGGCATTTCCCTTCTAGATGATTCATTAAGTGGGACCCTCTAGGGGCTCATTCTCTCTTGTTGGAGGATTCATAGGTCACAAGCTACTTGGTTGGTCAACCAATGTTCTGGGCAAGGAGCTCTCAGTTGTTACCTTTAACATGTGGGCTATTTGCTTCCGATTACCTACTCCCATTCTTGCTTGTTGAGGCTTCTACTTTTCTGGCTACCCTAGGGGCAACTCCAACCTCTCCTTCCTGTACTCATCCTTTTGGGCCCGATGTGGGCGATGATCAAGATATTTATTCATAACTAGTTTCTTTTTTTACCTTTCAAGGACAATATCTTTATTCTGGGACCTGCGTGTCCCTTGGTTTCTGCTTCTGATGTTTCTCAAGTTTCTGCTTCTGACATTCCTCCAGCTTCTGCTTCTGGTATTCCTCCGGCTACTGATCCTGATACTGCTTCTGACGTTCCTCCCTCTGGGCCCGGTGTGGGCGATGGTGAAGAAATTTGATTTCAGTGTTAATGACTTGTCTTTTCTCTATTTTTTGCAAACAACGCTCCTGACTATAGGCCTGTGTGCCTTTTGATGTTTTCTGGAGTGTGTGTGCTCCTTTCTTCTTTCTAACGAATATTATCTTGTTTTGTTACCTTTGCTCTATGCGACTTGCAATGCATCAATTTTTTTATTTTTCCTCTTTTTCGTTATTTATATTCATATATGTATGCTCCTCCTCTCTTGAAAATTTCTATCTTAATCTTATTTAGATAAAATTCTTTCGTTCAACTTCTCAGAGGTCAGAGAGCAAAAAACTTGCGCTCCTCCCCCCTGGAAAATATTCTATCTTAATCTCATTTAGATAAAATTCTTTCGTTCAACTTCTCAGAGGTCAGAGAGAAAAAAACTTGCGCTCCTCCCCCCTGGAAAATATTTTATCTTAATCTCATTTAGATAAAATTCTTTCGTTCAACTTCTCAGAGGTCAGGGAGCAAAAAACTTGCGCTCCTCCCCTCTGGAAAATTTTCTATCTTAATCTCATTTAGATAAAATTCTTTCGTTCCACTTCTCAGAGGTCAGGGAGCAAAAAACTTGCGCTTCTCCCCTCTAGAAAATTTTCTATCTTAATCTCATTTAGATAAAATTCTTTCGTTCCACTTCTCAGAGGTCAGGGAGCAAAAAACTTGCGCTTCTCCCCTCTGGAAAATTTTCTATCTTAATCTCATTTAGATAAAATTCTTTCGTTCAACTTCTCAGAGGTCAGGGAGCAAAAAACTTGCGCTCCACCCCTCTGGAAAATCTTCTTATCTTGATTTCTTAAGATAAAATATCTTAATCTTTAAACCAGAGGTCAGAGAGCACAAAATGTGCGCTCTTCCCACTCTAAAAAAGTTTTATCTATTCTTAAGATAAAATTTTCAAATCTTTGGCTTCTTATCTGCGTGTATTCATGCCCATTTTCTTACGGAGAAGGTTTGTGTTGTTTCATCATTTCAAAATAGTTTTCCATATGCTACGAAGTTTCCTAGAGTTGACAATCATGACTCTGAGGAATTTCTTTCATTGAATTCAGAGATGCACTGTCATGTTTACATGATATACATGGGTCTTTGATTGAAAACGAAATTGAAATTAGCACGCCTAAATCAATTTAGGCATAGTATTTCTTCAAGTTGACAATGTTCCAAGGACGAGGCATTTCGTAGCCATTCTCGTCCTTGAGCTCATAAGCTCCTCCTCTCGATACTCGAGAGATCACCTACGGACCTTCTCAATTGGGTTCCAGTTTCCCTATTGGTTTCAATGCATCTGCTCTCCGAAGCACTAAGTCCCCTTTCTCAAGGTTTCGACCTCTGACTTTCTTGCTGTAAGCGGCTTTCATCAGCCTTTTGTATTTTTCCACCCTGAGTCTTGTAATTTCGCTATCTTCTTTTACCAGATCCAGATTCTCTCTTTTCATCATTACTTCTCTTTTCTCCCTTCATACCTCGGGCTTCTCCCAGATTTATATACTTGTCAACTCCTATTCTTTCAAACCAGAGGTCAGAGATCAAAAAATGCATGCTCTTCCTCCTTTTCAAAAATATTTATATGTTCTTAAGATAAAATTTTCAATTCTAATTTTCACAAGTCGGAGGTCAGAGAGCAAAAGCGTGTGCTCTTCCCCCCCTTTTAGAAATAATTATCTGTTCTTAAGATAAAATCTTCAATTCTAATTCTCACAAGTCGGAGGTCAGAGAGCAAAAGTGTGTGCTCTTCCCCCTTTTCAAAAATATTTATCTATTCTTAAGATAACATCTTCAATTCTAATTCTCACAAGTCGGAGGTCAGAGAGCAAAAGCGTGTGCTCTTCCCCCCTTTTCAAAAATATTTATTTGTTCTTAAGATAAAATTTTCAATTCTAATTCTCACAAGTAGGAGGTCAGAGAGCAAAAGCGTGTGCTCTTCCCACCTTTTCAGAAATAATTATCTGTTCTTAAGATAAATTTTTCAATTCTGAATTCTCATATATTCATTATTGCTGATAGAGAACTCATCATCTTCTAGACTCCTTACCTCTCTTTCCTGAGGTGTGAGTCCATAGAGCAATGTTAATATAATAGACTTTGTCTCTTCTTCCTCTGCATAACTTGTCACAATCAACCGAGTGAGTATTATGAGTACCAACTGTGGTAGCTGCTTTACCCATGGCGGCTGCTCCGCCGGCAGCTGCTCTGCCATTTTTGGTTTTTGCATTGTTTTCTCTCAGGACGTCTCCCAAGAGAAAGAACAGTGCATTCGGGCGCGCTCTGGGCCCTAGGTTCAGGTCCACTTTGGGTCCGGGCCAGGGGCTCGATCGGCACCGCAGTCCCGGACATGCCCATGACCATGTTTTCTTTCCTCCCCCCTGCTACGGGAGTCGTTGTATTCAAAGTCAGAGCTTTCTGCTGACCACTAACTTCTGCTATCTGACTTGCCATAGCCTGTTACCAAGGCGGGATCATTTTGGGTGGTGACCACTGGAGCGTTAACACTCGCTGGGGTGTTCACAACCGTGTCAAAGTCCGTACACAAATTGCGAGGGTTGGGATTAGTCATCTCTGAAATTCTTTATCATATTAGTTACATATTTCTTCACAGGTAACAGTTATGCAAAGTGGTAACATACTCATCTCTGACCTCTCGATGAAGATCATATTCCAACATTCATAAGGAAAACATATATTCAACAGCTAATCAAGCAGTAAACACTTTCATGTTTTCCAATGACTTTAAATACACATAGCAATCGAAAAAGTAGGCATAAGACATCCTAACCGTAGGAAGCATTCAAGGATCATCTTGCCTTTAATAGAATAATTTCATAACGATAAACATTTTTCATAAATAGCCTTGTTGCTTATTTCCAAAACATATCTAAGGCATTTAAACCGGTTATTCTCATCCTGCGTCAATCAGGGGATAAAAACCCATCTATTCTCTCACCTCACTCATGATGTATAGTGAGTATCTCTTCTAATCATGCGATCTGGTTAGATATACAAAGAATCACGGATAAAACAGCTAACACAACTTATCGCCATCATTTTCATGTTTATAATTCACATCTAGGCATATAAACATCATATTTATTTCATTTTTGTTAAAAGAGCAAGGTTGTTATCGAGATTCTTCATCATAAATGGATTTAATAAAGGGAAACTCACGCCTTAACTCAAAGTTCCCACAGACGGCGCCAGTTGATCGAGTTAAAAAATACCCGTCACAACAATCAAATCGAAATAAATGAGGTATCATAGAAATATTACCTCTTCTCCACTATTCAGCAATAAACTGGTTCTCTGCTCCCTGGAAACCGATGGATCTATTCACTGCTGCACTCCTTCCTCCGATAATCTGCACAAAGTCGGGCCGGAAGGGATTCCGGCATCGACCCTCCGACGATCAAGTCAGCCCCCGAGATAAATTATTGAATATATGAAAGGTATTGTATGAAAAGGTATATGAAAAATGTGTCTTGAAAACCAAGAAAGTGTGAAAAGAACTATTTATACCCTATCACTCAATAGGAGGGTATTTTGGTCTTTGCCTTTGTTTTGGGACCACTACTAACAGTCGGATAGTGGTAGTGGAGCAATTCATAAGGAAGTTGCAGATAGTACAACACGTGGCATCTTCTTATTGGTGATGAGTACAAGAATATTCCCTCATGCTGATTTAGTTGGTTGCCTACGCCTATATCCTAGGTTCCAATGATAGCGACAGGATTTTTTTTCTTCCCTGCCATCTCAACTTCGAGTACCGAGTAAGTCAACCTCCCAGAGGTTAGATGTGAGAAGTAAGAGAGGAAGTTCTCCCCTTCACAAGATAACTCTTCATTGTCGGCGGAATCCTCTGCCCTCTGGCAGAGGAATGAGTTCAGAAGGCAGAGCTTACGTCCATTCTTTACCTCGGGATTATTTCATTCTCAGTCCATATACCGAGGGTTCTTAACCTTGAGAACCCCGTGTTAATACATCAGGTTTACTCCTCAAAGAGGGATTCATTCTTCATCCAATAACCTCTGGGATCTGGCATATTTGCTCCCTATCAGTGAGGTATCTTTACGAGTAAGTCTCTTATACAACTCATTCTCATTTATCGAAGGATTCACAGGTCACATGTTATTAGAACCGTTAATCAAGATTGAACATGAGGGGCTCTTGGCTGTCATCTCTGGAATGTGGACTATTTGGTCTGTGTCAAAGTTCATAAAGGAGCTCTCGGTAGGTGCGAATGATAATCACCTTCAGTTTAACTCAATCCCTTCTCGTATGTGTATCTGCTTGTGATGTTTCCATGAGGCTTGCCTTCAGAGAAGCTTTATTCGATTCTGACTCAGAGATGAGAGGAATCTGATCAGAGGTGAGAGGTAGATTATCTTATCTCAGAGGTCTGGGGCTGGATGCTAATTAGCCCCTATCGTCTGTGTGGGAGGGCAGATATTCCCTTTATCAGTGTGAGACAGAGACTAGATGTCAGAGGTGACATCCGGGATACTTCTTCTTCTTATCATCGAATTACTGCAATCGGTAGGGTGAAAACTTCCTCTTGTCTCTCATAGGTTATTAGGCCAGAGGTCAGAGCTGTTCTTGTATACTTCATCGAGGACAGCCTCCCTTGTAGGCTCTCACTTGTAAGTCATACATTTCATTGGCTAGGTCACGGATCGCAGATTGCCTTGTCCTTTTGGTAATTTTCAAAGAGACAACTTCTCTATTGTAACTTCTGGGGTATGGCGCATTCACCCCCTATCAAAATCTAACATTAATTTTAAAATAATTAAATTATACTCTACTCAAATTTTAAAATAAATAAAAATATTTATTTAAATTTTAAAACAAACACTAGAGAGATGAAGGCTAGAGAAAGAAAGAGAGCGAGTGTTGTTTTCAACAGTGAAAGAAGAAAAATAAATATATAAGTTTTATATTGGAATCCGAATTTATTTGGCAACCGGACATTGGACTCACTCAATTGAAACGGTTTATATTAAAAAGTAAAAAATAATTACATAAAAAATTTTATATATGAAATAAATAACTGTATCAATATTTTATTATAAGTAATCTTCCTTTTTAATATAACTAATTGTATTACACGTGCTTTGCACGTTATTAATAATTATTTATTAAAAATATTGAGAATAGGGTTAATTCTATATAAATATTTACACCACTCTTTACTCAACTTTCAATTTGATCTTGTGATTCACGATTATTATAAAAAATCACAATCTTTTAATGAGTTTCAATTCGATGCACTTTTTTTTTCTGACCGGCAACTGATGATGTGTCTCGCCGGAGCGTGAAATGTTGTCACGCTGGCGTACACGTGTGAAATACTTTTTTATATTTTATTTTTTTCCACGTCGTATATCAAAACCTAATATTTTTTGACGGTTTTATTATTGGTTTTGAGTGTCGTTTCAAGTCCCTCTTAAATATGGTAAAAAAAACATTTTTTCCATGGTATTTTTCATTCAAAAAATGTTTTTTTAATATAAAATTATGTTATTTTTTATATATATAATATATGATGTTGAAAAAAATAAAATATAAAAAAGTAATTTCACACGTGTACGCTAGTGTGACAACATTTCACGCGCTCCGGCAAGACACGTCATCAGTTGCTGGCCGGAAAAAATTGTGTATCAAATTGAAACTTTTTAAAAGGTTGAAATTTTTTATAATAATCGTGAAGCTCATGATTAAATTGAAAATTGAGTAAAAGATGATATATTTATATAGAATTAACTCTTGAGAATATGTGTTGCATTTTCCATATCTATGATTCACAAGTATTTTTTATTTTTTATTCATAACTAGACATAAAAAGTTAACCCACATCCAAATGCTATATAAACCAATTACAGAAATTCATCATGCAAATGAACCTTTTAAGATACTGTTAAATTTTCTAATCTAATTATAATCAGTGCAATCCCGTTATTTGAATGTTAAACTTTTGTGGTAGTACAAAATAATGCTTTTTGCGATTAAACTCATTAAATATAAAAAATTACAAAGTAAGTCATATTTCTTACAATCCTTTTATTCAGGAGTGCCGATGAAATACAAATGGCAACAAAAACTAAAGAGATCAAGAAAATATTAAAATTTTGAAATGAACATTGTAATATAAAGAGCAACAAGGTAGTTAAAAGTCCTTTCAACCAATGTAATATTACAAAACTACACATAATTTGAAACTCCATTTGGAAGCTGAACAGCAATAATAAATCTAAATCTGCCAATATACATAATTCAGCACTCTATGCAACATTGCAACTACAATCTATGAGAAAAATGGCAATATATAAAATTTATATTAATAAGCAATATATCCATATTAACGTAAATCAAATTCCCAATATTAAGTGATTAACTGCACGGAGAAAAAAAAAATCGAAACACTAGCATATAAAAGTATAAAAACGGGGGTGGAGGTGGAGAAAGAAAACAAACCGTTCTAAAACACAGTCTTCACAGAACATATATTTGCAGTGTAATAAAATGGGAGCATGCAACTTCTCATGGCATATAACACATATAGATCTCTAGCTGCACTTACTCAAGTAAAATAAATCATAAGATTTTGTTAGAATACGATGCGTATTCTTACTCCATTAGACTTGGTCAAAAATTTCATGCAACATTTGAAATTTGTGAGAAATTAAGAAGGAGAAACCAACTAAAAAATGTACTGGTAAATGTCTAAAACATACTAAGGTTTTCTCAATCACCAAAACAATATGACCATGAATTGGCAAGAGATCTTGCATGAGTTACTAACAAAATAAAATCAACCAAAAGTACTTATAATCGTGCTAATATTATGTGTTGTAATAGTTATTCCTCTAATAACCAGTAACTAAATTTTTTTAGTATATTTTAGCCAGCAGAAATCTGAACATTATTTGCAAAGATGTGGACATTTGAAAAATACGAGGTTAATAAGGTTTTGTCTTAGGAGAACACAAAATCATACTCAAGGCTAATCCATCGGCCAGAAAGGTGAACCAAATTCTGGAAGGAAGATATAAATTACCCGATCTGATGTCGCGTGAGACTCGTAATGGATTTCCTTTCTAGATAATGCCATCAGGGCAGCAATGGGGGGGGGGAGAGAGAGAGAGAGAGAGAGAGAGAGAGAGAGAGAGAGAGAGAGAGCTAGCTTGGGAGATAAGAATGCCAATAAGATACATACAACCTCAAAAATTATGTAACTATGGAGATGAAAGTGATAATTAACTTACTTTCTCGACAATTGATGTTATCTTGAAAGTTAAATATAACCTTATCGTCAGTAAAGAAAAGAGACTCGCAAACTCTTTGTTCAAGAAAAATATATACCATACGGGGGTTGGTAACAAAGCACAATAAAGAAACTGCAAATAATTTCTTCACTTGCTCAACAATAACTTTGATAGAGTTAAGGTATGGGCACACACAAAACACACGTAAAACTCCCTCGAAAGGGCCTCAGAGAACTCGTCTCTTCCACAAGCCAATAGGCTGCTCTGAATGTAAAATTTCTGATAAAAACCCTAGGGCAAAGATGCCCCAAATAAATAGATTCGTACAATTATGGAAAGATACTTAGCAAGGCCCATGCCCGCTAATTAATTAAATACTTAAACTGAAATAAATAATTAACTTGCAATAAACGAACAAGAAAAACATCACTTTTTCGCCCTCCTCTTGTATATGATTAACGGTGCTCTATCAACTGCCTCCCCGGCCGAAACAGCCTTGTCCTCAAGGCTAAACTCCGGAAATTGGCCACAAAAATCAGCCATGTCCACCCACGTGTTCTACTCCTCACCCAGCCCGAGCCACTGCACCAGAACCTGTTCAACCTGGACTCCATCACGATCCACCTGTCGATGGCCCAATATTGCAGCTAGTAAGTACGGGGCGTCGAGTGCTAACATGTCTTCCGGTAATCTGGGGGTGGCAACAACATTCCCAATTGTTGGCTTCAGCAAGGAGACGTGGAATACAGGATGTACTTTAGAGCATGGCAGAAATTTCAAGCAGTATGCCACCTTACCCAACCTTTCCTTGACTTCAATTGGACCAAAAAACAAGGGGATAACTTCGCATTTCGTCCCGTAAACAAACTCCTCTGCATGTAAGGTCTGAATTTCAGATAAACCAAGTCACCCGCCATAAATTCTAGAGGTCGTCGATGTTTATTGGCCTCCCTTACCATGCAATCTTGCGCACGCTGCAAATGAACTTGCAAGGCCCCTAAAATGCCATCCCGCTCCCGCAGGGTATCCACCAACGGCTGCGTCCGAATCTCCCCTGGCATAAAGGGAAGCAAGGTCGGTGACGGCCGCCCATATACTACCTCAAAAGGTGTCGTGCCCGCCCCCGACTAGAACCTGGTGTTGTAGTAGAACTCCACCCACGACAGCCACTTACTCCACCCCTTTGATCTCTCCGAAACAAAACAACGTAAATATGTCTCATCACAGCGATTCAACACCTCAGACTGGCCGTCTATTTCCGGGTGATAGGCAGAGCTCATCCGCAGCTTCGCTCCCATGGCTCGGAACAACTCCTTCCAAAAGAAGATATAAAAATTGGATCACGGTCTGACACACTGGACGCTGGAACCCCATGCAGACGTACCACCTCTTTAGCAAAAACATCAACCACAGTTTTGGCCGTGTAAGGGTGTGAAAGGCCCAATAAATGTCCATACTTGGAAACTCTATCCACCACCACCAATAGCGAATCCACCCCGTTCGAACGCGGCAACCCCGAAATAAAGTCCATACTAATATCCTCCCACACGCAATCCGGAATGGGAAGGGGAGACAACAGGCCTGCAGGAGATTTCATCTCGTATTTATTTCATTCGCAAACATCACGTTCGGCTACAAATTGAGCCACGTTCCTAGTCATACCCGACCAATAGATGTTTGCAGACATACATTATAAGTGCGAAAAGGGCTTGAATGCCCCCCGCCCGGAGATGAATGGAATTCCTGCAACAACTTCAAAACCCACGTAGACTGGCGAGGTAAAACTAAATGGCCTTTGTAGAACAAAACCCCTTGCGACAAAGTGTAATGCTTTGAACCCAGTAGTCCCCCAGATAAAGCATCAATGATAGTGGAGAGGTCTGAATCAACCTTGATGGCTTCCTGCAATGTTATCCAGTCCAGCCATTTTGGGGCTAAAATTACCGACATAGCCAAGTCATCATCCCTACGAGATAAAACGTCTACCGCCCGGTTATTCACCCCTTCTTTGTACACAACATCAAAATCAAAGCCCAGGAGTTTAGCCGCCAAATTTTGCTGAGCTGGAGTGGTCAACGACTGATTAAGCAAGTGCTTGAGACTCCTCTGATCTATACGAATCATGAACTTCCTCCCCAATAAATAGGCTCGCCAATGTTGGACATCTAGAACCAAGGCCTTAAGCTCCTTCTCATACGCCGACTTAGCAAGCAAACAGGCTGACAACTGCTTGCTAAAAAATGCAATGGGTTGCTTGCCTTGCATCCGAACTTCTCCTAAAACCCACCCGGATGCATCACACTCAATGACAAATGGCTAGGAAAAATCAGGCATACGGAGGACTGGAGCGAATGTAAGTGCCCCCTTCAATTACTAAAATGCAGCGTCCGCCTCGGTCATCCAACACCACTTCACCAACCCATCTTTCTTCAACAGTGTCGTTAACTAGGCTGCAATTTTCCCATAATCCCGAATAAAACGGTGGTAATAACCAGTGAGGCCCAAGAAACCCCAAAGACCACGAAGAGAACCCAGAGTTGGCCACTATAGTATTCGATGCTCGTACCCCCTAAAATGCACTTTTTGGATTAATAATTAGAGAATGCACCTATAAGAGTGTGAAAACTGTAATTGCCGGAGATGAGCTGACCACGATTTGCTATAGACCAGTATATATCATCAAAAAAGACGAGCACGAACTTGCGCAAATGCGACCGAAAAACTTCATTCATCAAACTTTGAAAAGTAGCAGGAGCATTCGCAAGGACAAAGGGCATGACAAGAAACTCGTAATGGCCGAAATGTGTGCGGAAAGCTATTTTCAGAATATCTTCCGGTGCCACACAAATTTGATGATAACCTGCTCGTAAATCCAGCTTACTGAACCAGCAGACCCCATGCAACTCGTCTAATAATTCCTGTATAACTGGAATTGGGTATTTATTGGGCACCGTAATTTTATTCAGTGCACGATAATCCACAAAGAAACGCCACGACCCATCTTTCTTACGGACAAGTAGTACTGGGCTCGAGTAGGGGCTGGAATTGGGACGAATAATATCTGCTGCTAATATTTCAGAGACCAATTTCTCCATTTCATCCTTCTGTGAATGATTGTATCGATAGGGACGAACTGACACCGGTGGAGCCCCCGGCTCTAAAGTAATCCGCTGATCAAATGGTCTGCTAGGGGGAAGGCCCACAGGAGGTTGGGTGATGGCTGCAAACTCGGACAATAAATTATCTAGGGTCTGATGTTGCTCGGTGGACAAGGAGGACACTGTGGCAATATTCTACAGCGTGCTTCCCCCATTCATTGCCCATAGGAACCACACTTCATCATCCAGTTGCATTGCCCCAAGATCTGCCCTCGTGCAAAATTTCTAGGTAAGGGAAAGATCTCCAACTAGCTTTAGAGTCGTGCCCCCAACCGTAAACTCCATGGTCAATGTAGCCCAGTTGGACGTGACATCCCCCAGCGTTGCCAACCAAGATACCCCCAGAATAATATCAACACCGCTAAGTGGAAAAACATAATAGTCGACATAAAAAGTATGAGAGTCAAGAGTAAGCGGTACTTTCCTACAAATTCCCTGCATATTTACCCGCGTTCCATCACCCAAGGTAACAGTAAATTCCGTTGCAGGATCAATGTGCAGCCCCAAGGCATGTGCGACAGTTTTTGCTAAAAAATAGTGGCCTGCACCACTGTTAATCATGGCGAGAAAGCGATTTTTCCCCACGCGGCCGAACAATTTCATTGTTTTGGCACCGTTGAACCCGTTAGATGAAAGTTCTGATAATTGTAGGGCCTGCAACTCTTGAAAAACTTGTGCCTCCATGGTGTCCTCCGTACCCACGGGTTCCTCCTCAAAGTCCACGGTTGGTCATCGGGTGAACCCTCCAACAAAAGGGCCAAGTGAGGTTGTGCACACTAGTGAAGAGAGTCATATGGTTGTGCACAATGGAAGCATTTACCCTTGGCACAGTACTCGCGTTGCTCCTCCACCGTGAGGTGGCGGGTATTGTGGGTAGAGATGTTAAACGGGCTGGCCCTAACCCTACAGGGCCAGCCCTACAGGGCTCCGGGCCTAAATGGTCCCGGGTCTTAGCTGTTCTTCCTTAACGGGCCGCTATATGCTCGGACCTAACCCTAACCCTAGCGGTCCGCGGGCTAAACGGGCCACTAACGGGCTCGGGATAATTTTTTTTTACAAATTTAAAATTTAATATAAAATAGAACTAATGATTTAATAACTAAAGTTCACACATCCCTAAAAGTTTTGAATTAATTGAGATCTGACTTATTTACTTATTTTCTATTTTAATTTGTAGTTAAGTTATTAGTTAATAATGAATTAGTAATTAATAATTAATAAAGTTTACAATTACGTAACACAAGTGAGGAGAAATCAGGCCAGCCCACAGCCACAGTACACAAGCCCACGGCCCACACCTCCACAGCCCACAATCACTTTCCAATTTAATTAACTTATATTATATATTAATTATTTAATTTAATTAAAAAAAACTGGGCTACCGGGCCGGGCCAAAAAGGCTCGGTTTTATACGGGCCACCATATGCTCGGACCTAACCCTGTAAAAAATAGGGTTAAATGGGTTGGCCCGCCAGCCCACGGCCCGTTTAACATCTCTAATTGTGGGTTGGACGAGGCCCCGATGAAGCGGTCTGCGGCTGGGAAGACTTATCGGAGGACTGTGTAGGGGCTGATGTACTTGCCCTGCCCAGATTCCAGTGGGGAAAATGGGTTGGACCTGCAGTTTTGGAGTAAGTAGGCTTCGAAAATTGGGCTGGCGGTCTGCTTGTGCGGGCCGCCCTGATTGCTGCGAGCACATCCGATAATTCTGAATCCACAATCTTATCCTGAAGTGCAGGTTGCGGGCCGCCCAAGAACATCCCCAAATATTGCTCTGGAGAAAGGGATGGGAGTTGCACGACCCTCTCTTCAAACGGGGCGACGTAGTCATCAATGTCGCTTGTTTGACGAGTTGCTTGCATCTCCTCGTATGCATTCAAGGAGGAATTATCCCCAAAACGCTGGACCAATTCGCAGGAAAATTTAGGCCAAGTCACTGCAGCGTCCCGTCGGAGAGCCCACTGTGCCCAGAACATCGCTCGCCCCGACATCGCGATGAGGGCCAGTTTCACGCGACTCCCCAACTGTGTCTCGTGAACTAGGAAGAACTGCCTGGGCAAGCCAAGCGATGGGATCAGATCCATCGAAAACTGGCAACTCCATCTTGGGCAATTTGATGGAATGCGTGGGGTGGATGGTATGTGGCGCAAAGTCTGGGGTGAATTCCCCGCCAACAGTAGCAGCACTAATGGGATCAGATGGAAGCATAAGACGTTTCCCTACTGATGCTGAACCCGACTCATCAACCCCAGGAGGCTACGCTCCCCCAGGTGCCATCGATGAACGAATAGTCTCCAATTTCCTGAGGATCAAATCTATTTTCTGCTCCAAGTCAGATATGGCGGCACCCTAAGAAGTAACTACGCCCTGGAGATCGTCCATACTCTTCTACATCACGTCACATCTCTCTTTCGCAGTCATGGTAGGAAAGAGCGGCAGGTTGGACCAATTGATAGAGTTAAGGTATGGGCACACACAAAACACACGTAAAACGCCCTCAAAAGGGCCTCAGAGAACTCGTCTCTGCCACAAGCCGATAGGCTGCTCTGTGTAAAATTTCTGATAAAAACCCTAGGGCAAAGATTCCCCAAGTAAATAGGTTCATACAATTATGGAAAGATACTTAGCAAGACCCATGCACAAAGCCCGCTAATTAATTAAATATTTAAACACAAATAAATAATTAACTTGCAATAAACGAACAAGGTAAACATCACTTCTTCGCCCTCCTCTTGTATACGATTAACGGTGCTCTATCAATCTTCATGTTTAATTGCACCAAAGGCTGCAATTTCCTGCAGTAGATGACTGTAGGTAATTAAAATTAATTGCTGAAATAAGAAAAATAACATGTAGAAATTACATGTTATAATAATTTATTATTGGGAGTTTGAATAAATTTAATTTCTAATTAATAAATTCAATTGGGCCTTAAAAGCCTAATAAATCAAAGTGGGCCTCAAAAGCCTAATAAATTCAATTGGGCCTCTAAAGTCCAATTAATTCTCTTGGATTTTTAAAGTCCAAGATATCAAGTCCGATC
>JAPKLY010000076.1:149666-188115 GCA_026898435.1 Prunella vulgaris | reverse complement strand
AATCTTCACAAATATCCTTGAAGATTATCAAATCTGAGATATTTTGGGAATATTCCCAAATCATATCTTCTGGCCCATCAAATCTGGCCTGCAGATCTAGAATTCTACACCTATAAATAGGGTCTCATTCTAGTCATTTTTATTCACAAAGAAGATTCACAACATAGACAACAAGGAGTCAAGAAGATCAGAGCTTTGGGAGAAGCATCAAGATCAAAGACCTCGGGAATTCTTGAAGATTCAAAGGCATTCTTCGCAGCATCAAGATCGTTCTTCGAGTTCTTCATCAACAAAGGCATTTTGATCCGGGATCACGGTGTGAAGCCTCCGGTCGACGTTCTTCATCAACAACGACATTTGATTCGAGAAACACGGTGCCAAGCCCCTCCAGTCAACGTTCAACTACAAAAACGACATCATCAAAGACAACAATTGACAACGAGGAGTCAATAAGATCAAGAGCTTGGGAAGAAGCATCAAGATCCAAGACTTCGGGTATCTTTGAAGATTCAAAGGCGTTCTTCACGATCTTCAAGAGCGTTCTTCGAGTTCTTCATCAACAAGGCATTTTGATCTGGGATCACGGTGTGAATCCTCCGGTCGACATTCTTCATCAACATCGGTGTTCGATTCGAGAAATACGGTGCAAAGCCCCTCCAATCAACGACCATCCACAAGTCTACAACAAGACAACAACGAACACAACAAGGAGTCAAGAAGATCAGAGCTTAGAGAGAAGCATCAAGATCCAAGACTTCGGGCATCCTTGAAGATTCAAAGGTGTTCTTCACGATCTTCAAGAGTCTTCTTCATCAACAAGGCGTTTTGATCCGGGATCACGGTGCGAAGCCTCCAGTCAACGTTCTTCATCAACAATGACAATTGATTAAAGAAATACGGCGTGAAGCCCCTCCGATCAACGTTTAACAACAAGTCCTCAACGGTAATCAACACCACTCACCTACGACGACATCAACATAGAAAGTCCAAAGGTGAATACTCAACAAAGTCCTTCCATAAGGTAATATTAATTTGAAATAAGGTTTAACGCCCTCAAATTAATATCAACTTCAACATCAAATCGGACTCAACTCCAAAATCAACAAAGTCCTTCCCTAAGGCAATGTTAATTCGAAACAAGGCGCAACGCCCTCGAATTAACGTTCAACTCCAAAGTCAACTCCGGACCAGCTCCGACATATCAACAAAGTCCTTCCCTAAGGCAACGTTAATTCGAAACAAGGCGCAATGCCCTCGAATTAACATCCAACTCCAAAGTCAACCTCGGACCCAACTCCGAGAAACTCACAAATCAAGTCAAGACCAAGTCAAGGCTCTAAGAGAAGAATCAAAGGATCAAATAGAGATTGGACCAAATCAATCGCTTGATACTTTAAATTCAATAAACATATTCTTTGTAATTTTAATTTTCACATTATTAATAAAGAGTTATTAATATTTGTGAAGAAAATTCACAGGTTACAATGCCAATAAGGTAAAAACTAAAAGCTAATGAGCCACAATGGTCAGAATACAAGTAACTATGATATATATAAAAAACTGCATTTACCAAATAATCCACAATAGCATTATATTATGAAATTCAAGTAAATTTGACACTTAGTTTGGCTAATGTTCATACAAACCTCAAAATTGTAAAGAAGTAGTTTTTCCTTTATTCTAAAAAAAAAAAAGAGCTTTCTTGAAAAACAAAAGAATGAAAAAAGCAGTATGCATTTATTTAGGAAAATATACTTGACTCAGGTGAATTCTAACAACCAATTTTCTTTTTTCATATATTATATATGCAATGAAGTGACTGCAGTGCTTATTTAATAGTAATAAGGATATCAAAACTGAGTAGGCAAATCAAATAGCAAATAGGACACATAACATTAAAAATGGAAGGGAATTTGTTGTGATGTTCAAGAAAACTATTCTTTCAATATGAAGACTGAGAGAAGCAAGTGCTGGCCAACCCCTCTTGGAACCGTAGTAGCCTACCAAAAGAGTTCACCCGAGATATTGCTAAAAGCACAAGCAATTAGAATAAAGAGATAAGATATTTACCTTTATATAAAATAACCACGAGATCCTCATTCATACCTGTCCTCTGAATAAGCAGATACAATACTCTGTGTACAATGTTAATGTCAAATGCCCTCTGGCAACTCACAATCTCCAGGATCAAGAGTATACTTCAAAAGCTATACACATCCATTATAAAGGGCAATGATACACTTTCACTGCCTTAATAACCCTACATCCGCATTATTTTCCTGATTCCGGAACAAGGTAAGAACATGATATGTATCAAAAGGAAATATGTAATAATGAATCCATCATTAGTCAAATGCAATAAGAAAATAAACAGGAAAGGACTGTCAAGTCCTCAATCAGTAGCACTCACTCTCCAATTAAAAAGAGATCCCCAATAGAAATTAAATCGATTGTTAAGCTAATCTCAGAATAAAATAAATGTTGGTTGACAACGGAATCATAGAGAATCAAAAAATAGAAACAGCGATTTATGATAGAATACTTCTTCACAATTATTAAATGAGGGTTAAACGTATCATGGATTATATTACCTTTGAAATAAGATCCCCAACACGAATTAAATCAATCGTTAAACCATTCTCAATATTCAAAACATACTTAAGGTTTCTAGAAAAAGAAAATCAAAATTCAAAGAAATTACCCGCATCAGTAGTAGAGCAAAGCAAATGCATCAACAAAGGGCATAATACCAGGTATAATAGGTATTTTGAACGGATATGCTTGTCCTGCAAACATAGCTCATCAGCTTCAAAGCACACATCATTTACAGATTTGGCACCTCCATCCACTCTATTCTCTCGAATTAACCTGAAAACTAAAAATACCTATTGACCTGTAACAATGTATTCGACACCACCATCCACTCATATGAACAATGTATGCACGCTGTATAAGAGCTTAACTTATCAATTATGTGCAATTGGAAGAGACGAGAGCCTTCTAGTTTTAAGATCAGAAAACAAGTTATAATAAACAGGACATAGCAATAAATCAACAATTGTAAAATAACAATAAAAGCAAGACTGAAAACTAAAAAAATAAATAAAGTAAAGCAAGTCTAATTCGTCAAGAAGAGTCACTCTAGGAATACATCTAAGGTGTACACTCATCAAAAAACATAATAACATAGTGCTACGAACTTTATGTGACCTCAAGGATAGCCATACACTGCCTGAGATGGACTACGATCTATCACTTCCATCATTTTTTCTGCTGCAATCTGTCAGCAGATGCTGCTCCTAAATCGCAGATAGTGATTTATGGGGTTGGAAGCCAATGCCAGAACAATTGAAGCAATAGCAATGGGGCGTGATTCATCTGTAGGGTGTGAAACAAAATCTTTAATTTAAGTGTATCCTTTGCAAAGATAGTTGCACTAAAAAAGAAAAGGACAAGTTTGAATTCAACAGATAGAACGTATATAATATCATACACAAACGATGCAACGGAAAAAAAAAGATGATGCAAATTGAGTAAACTAGAAGACTGGGAGTAAGGAGGAATACAGATTGAAACAATAATGATTGTATTGGTAAGTTACCATGTCGATCTGCGGTAAGAGCACAATCTCGAGCGTCTGCGAGTGGGCAAACGCGTAAGTGGTTGAATTGAGGTGAAACTTTGATGGAATTATCTACACTCACATACACCAGAATACAACCCATATGGCACGCTCTACTCACGTGATACCTTCATACTTTTAGCATGATACATTGTATGGTATTACGGTGCAACGATACACATTAGATCTCTTCTATCATTCACGTTTTCAGCACTCTTAGGAATATTCTAGTATTTTCAATTGTAGGCTATAAATATCATTCCATCTGTACTCAATCATATAACAATATATAATGGAAATATCCTTTTCTATATCTTCATGTATCTTACCCCTAAATTCTACATGGTATCGGAGCCAAATTTTTTAAGGGAGGACTGATAATGCCTCCCCGACGCGCCAATCCGGTGAATACGCGAACACCGGAGCTTGGCAGAATCCATATGGTGTTTTAGATGCGGATGATCGCGATCGAGGTCCGATTCCTGATGCCGCTTTCACTGTTCATGGGTCTGAGCATCCTGGTTTGGTATTGGTATCGAATCCTCTCACTGGTTTAAATTTTGTTTCATGGCACAAGTCGATGCTAATTGCTCTAGGTGCTAAATCTAAGCTTGGTTTTGTGGATGGTAGTTTGGTTTCACCAGCTAAAAATACTCCTGAATTTCTACTTTGGAAGAAAGCCGATTGTCTCGTCGTCTCTTGGCTTTTAGCTTCCATTTCTAAGGATATAGTTAACACTTTTGTGCATGCCAAATCTGCTAAAAGCTTATGGGATGATATTTGTGAACGCTATGGTGCAAGTAATGGCACCAAACTCTTTCAATTACAGAAGAATGTAAGCACACTTAAGCAGGGACATGATAGTGTTTCTGTTTTTTATGGAAAACTGAAAGAGATTTGGGATGAATTAGATGATTTTGATCAAATATTAGGTTGCACTTGTGGAAATTGTTCCTGTGATGTGGAGAAACAATTGAACACTAAAGACATGCGTAGTAGGTTGATTCAATTTTTGATGGGGTTGAATGCTTCTTATGAAGGTGCTGTTAACCAAATTCTTTTAATGGATCCTTTGCCTTCTGTTAACAAAGATTACTCAATGATTATTCGTATTGAGCAACAAAGAGTTATTCAAACTGGATCGGTGGAGGAGGTTTCACCTCCAACTGCTTTTTTTTCCAAAGTTAACACATATGCCTCTAAGCCTGCGCCAAAGAATTTTTCTACCACGTGGTCTAGAGAACCAGACAGGGGCCAGCCTAATACCATGTCTAAGGAGGAGAAAGATCAGTTGGTTTGTTCCCACTGTGGTGGGAAAAGGCATGTGGTTACAGATTGTTTTAGGCTGCATGGTTACCCTGAATGGTTCACTAAGAAAAGGGATGCTCGAAAAGCTTCAGTTCATTTCAGTATGGATAGTGCACCAAAAATGGCATCAATACCCTCCCTCACTACTGGAGGTCCTGACATATCAGCTCTCATACAACAGGAAGTGGCAAAGTACCTGCAAAATACTCATGGAGATCATTCTAGTTCTGGTAATTCACAGCATACCTTTGCTCATATGGTGGAGTATGCAGGTAATAGTTCTGCTGTTCAATATAGTTTTCTACTGCCTAGTGAATTGAATAAGGATACTTGGATTTTTTATACAGGAGCTAGTAGGCATATGTGTCATGATCTTAACCTTTTTACACCTACTCTAAAACCTTTGACTTCTCATATCTCAGTTTATCTTCCAGATGGCAGCACTCAAAAAGTAACACACTCAGGAAGTGTTATGCTTAGCAAATCTTTGATTCTTCAAGATGTTCTATATATTCCTTGCTTTCGCTATAATCTGATATCAGTCTCTTATTTATTGACACACTCTCATCTCAAATGTGTTTTCTCTTCCTCTACTTGTGAATTGCAGGACCTGCTGAATAATGAAGTGTTGGCCACTGGGAAATTGGTTGGCAGATTGTACGTTTATCAGCCATTAGCTTCTTCTTTTCCACAAATTGTTGCATCTTTTTCCGTTTCCTCAGATATTTGGCATAGACGATTAGGGCATTTATCTTCTGATGTACTCAAGCATGTGAGCTTTGATCACTCTATCATCAATAAATCAAAATTATCAAGTTCTACTCCTTGTACTGTGTGTCATAAAGCAAAACAAAGCAGGTTATCTTTTCCATTAAGCAATACTCGTGCTTCTGCTACATTTGACTTACTCCATATGGATATTTGGGGACCCTATCATCATACTTCCCTCACAAACACACCATTTTTCCTCACCATTGTTGATGATTACTCTAGAGGGACTTGGGTTTTTTTGTTGAGCCACAAACACAAAGCTGTCCAAAAAATTTCCCACTTCATATCCATGGTACAAACTCAATTTCATAAGAATATCAAGATTATTAGAACAGATAATGGTTCTGAATTCTTGAGCTTAGAATGTAAATCCATTTTTCAGTCTAGAGGGATTGAACATCAGACAAGTTGCACTTATACTCCCCAACAAAATGGGATTGTGGAAAGAAAACACAGACACCTCTTGAACATTGCAAGAGCCTTGATGTTTGACTGTCATTTACCTCTCCACTTCTGGCCATATTCTATCTTAGCAGCTACACATATCATTAACCGACTCCCATCTCCTCTTTTATCTTGGAAAACTCCTTTTGACCTCCTATATAACAAACCACCAGATTATTCACGACTCAGAGTTTTTGGTTGTCTAGCATTTGCCACTAATACTCTTTCTCATAAAACCAAATTCAGCTCCCGAGCTCATAAGTGTGTTTTAATTGGCTATGTTTCAGGCCAAAAGAGTTACAGGTTGTATGATCTAGACACTCACTCTATTCTAACTTCTAGAGATGTTCACTTTTACGAGCACATATTTCCTTTTGCTCAGTCTTCTTCCCCACTGGTTACACCTCTTCCTTTTGATACTGATCTAAATTCTTCTCCTTCACTACCATCTTCCACTAATACTCTCACACTACCAATTTCTGCACCCCTATTTCATCACCGACACCCACTCCTCCATCACCAAGGAGATCCTCCAGAACTTCACATCAGCCAGCTTGGCTCTCTGATTATGTTTCCATATGTACAGTTTCTGACCATGCCTCAGTACCACCACTTCATTTTCCAGCAGCTCCAGCTCCAGGTATTCCCTCTGCCACCATAAGTTCTTTTGATTTGTCTCCTTCTATTTTTGATCATGACTATATATGTTTTCTAGCTAATGTTCATAGTTCAAAGGAGCCTAAAACTTTTCATCAGGCAGTAGATAACCCTCATTGGCAGCAAGCTATGGATGAAGAAATTCAGGCCTTGGAGGACAATGCTACATGGGATCTCGTGTCTTGCCCTTCTAACAAATCACCCATTGGATGTAAATGGGTGTATAAATTAAAGCTAAATCCAGATGGCACCATAGACAGGTACAAGGCACGCCTTGTAGCCAAGGGTTATCATCAAGTACATGGGATAGATTATGATGACAACTTTTCTCCAGTTGCAAAGCTGGTAACAATTCGGATGTTTATTGCTTTAGCTACTGGAAATGCATGGCCCCTATGTCAGTTAGACATCAATAATGCGTTTCTTCATGGCCATCTTACAGAGGAGGTGTACATGGATCCTCCTTTGGGCTATTCCAAGGCTCTTCCAGGACAAGTTTGTCGCCTCAAGAAGAGTCTTTATGGCCTTAAACAGGCATCCAGGGAATGGAACACTGAATTCTGCAATACTCTACTGAATTATGGTTTTCATTAGTCTGTTCATGATCATTGTCTCTTCACTTTATCCACTGATACTTCTTTTACAGCACTCTTGGTTTATGTAGATGATGTTCTCATCACAGGTTCTTGTTTGAAAGATATTTCAGCTTTGAAGAAGCACTTGGATGATGTCTTCACTATAAAGGATCTTGGTTTTGCTAAGTAATTCTTGGGTGTTGAAATTGCTCGAGGTGCAGCAGGTACCTATTTATCACAACATAAATACATTTCTGATCTTCTTACGGATACAGGTTTAGCTAATAGTAAGCCTATGCACATTCCATTTTCCCCTGGTGTTCACTTATCTTCATCAGCTGGAACACTTCTTTCTGATCCGGAGAAATATAGGAGGACTGTTGGGAGGTTGTTGTACCTGAATTTCACACGGCCTGATATTACTTATACAGTTCAGCAACTTAGTCAATTTGTTACTTCTCCTCGACCAAGTCACTGGGATGCTATGGTTCAACTTCTGCGTTATCTTCGAGGTACTTCACATCTTGGTCTTTTCTATCCTTCCCAAAATCATTTCATGCTTCATGGGTTCAGCGATGCGGATTGGAGTTCTTGTATTGATACTCGACGCTCACTTACCGGTTATTGCGTCTATTTGGGCTCCGCACTTGTTTCTTGGAAAACAAAAAAGCAAAACACAGTTTCTCGATCTTCAGCTGAGGCTGAGTATCGAGCCTTGGCATCTACAGCTTTGGAACTTCAGTGGATCTCTTTCATTGCCAGGGATCTTCATTTACCAATCACCCTACCAATTGAACTTTGGTGCGATAATAAATCTGCAGCTCATATTGTGGAAAATCCTATTTTTCACGAACGCACCAAACATATCGAGATCGATTGTCACATTGTTCGGAATCTTTACAAGGGGGGTCTAATTATGCTGAAGCATTTTCCAACCACTCTTCAACTCACTGATGTGTTCACTAAGCCTCTCCATTCTTCTTCGTTTCGCTCGTTCTGCTCCAAGTTGAAATTGTTAGCTACTCCTACAATTCCAACTTGAGGGGGGCATGATGGAATTATCTACACTCACATACACCAGAATACAACCCATATGGCACGCTCTACTCACGTGATACCTTCATACTTTTAGCATGATACATTGTATGGTATTACGGTGCAACGATACACATTAGATCTCTTCTATCATTCACATTTTCAGCACTCTTAGGAATATTCTAGTATTTTCAATTGTAGGCCATAAATATCATTCCATCTGTACTCAATCATATAACAATATATAATGGAAATATCCTTTTCTATATCTTCATGTATCTTACCCCTAAATTCTACAAACTTTGAATAGAATTGGGGTGGGGGATTCAATTAGTCCATGTTAGCACTGAGTCCTTCATCCTCAATAGGTGATCATGGAAAACCCTTCCTCCTGACCATCGCGCGGAGTGCTCAGACGTCGAATTTGATGGCAGTTTGATGAATAAACTGATCCACACTCGTCATCATCTGGTTGGATGAATGAAAAAATAGATCCTCTCTGGCCTTCAATACCTTGGTCGTCTAATTGAGAAGAGGGAAGAGAAATGACGTTAGGAGAACACAGAAATGAGAGAGAGGAAGGGTTTTTAGATACAGGATTAAAAGGAAAGAAAAAAAGTACGCCAAGGACAAATTTGTCCTAAAAATATTAAGAGGGGCTAGCCACTTTTAATAGTAGTATAGATTAATAAGTGCACTAGTCTGTATACCGGATTAGGGGTGGAGAAAATATAAAAAATACCGGTATACCGCATTTATTGTATCGAAAAATATCGAATTTTTTGGTATATCGAAATTTTCGGTACGGTATGGTATCGTATCGAAAATTTTGGTACGATAACGGTATATAAATATAGAAATTTCGGTATACCGCGATATACCGAAATATTTTCGGTATATTGAAATATTTCGGTATACCGAAATATTCGGTATATCGCGATATAAAAATTTCATATTTAAAATATTTCGGTATACCAAAAATATTTCGGTATATCATAATATTTCGGTATATCACGGTATACCGAAAAAATCAAAATTTTTGGTATACCAAAAATTTCGGCATACCATTGTCATACCGAAATTTCGGTATGACAACGATATGATTTTTTTCGGTATCGAAATTTCGGTATATCGAAATTCGGTATACCGAAATTTTCGGTATGACAACACTATGATATTTTTCGATATCGAAAATTTCGGTACGATAACGGTATGGCGAAAAAAATTTCGGTATGTCGTACCGTCCACCCCTATACTGGATAATGCATGATTGCAATCTCTAGTAGAATTGAAAAAGTGATATTAAGTAATTTTAGTAGTAAAATAAAAAATAAGAAATGTTTTAAATTTAAGTGATTTTAAAAAATAATTAAGAAAAATATGTTTGCAAAAGAAATGCTTCTAAAAAAGGTATTGGGTATTATTTTCTTGGGGAATGTATAGAAGTGTTTAAGTGGAAGTTAAAAGCTAAAAATTGATATTTGATAAAAATGATAATAAGCATTTAAAATTGTAGTTGAAAACATATTTTAAGTATTTTTTTTTTTTAAATAATCACTTTTGCTTTTTATTTTTATTTGGACTTTGCAGATAAGCATATGATACCTCTCTTTTTTCTTTGTATGTGTAGGGGTAATTAGGTCAATCCAAGCCGTGCAATAACAGCTTTACCTTACCGTATTTCTTTTTCCCCACGTCCCAAAACCCTCTAAAACCCTGCCTTCACCGCCCCACCGCCACCATTTTTGCCGTCTTCAAATTCTCGTTCAGCTTCTCTCCTCTGTTAATAAAGCTCGGCGCCGCCGCAACCATGTCTCTGAGCAGAATAACTACTCGGTTCTCGAGGACCGCTTTCATTCAGTACCGCAATTCGGTGCTCCTCCCTGGCCTCCATCAGAACAAGCAATTCCAATCTTTATCCAACCACTTGGTTCCCTCACGTGGATCCAATGTTACGGTAATTTCTTTTCTTTTCTTTTTTCAGATTTGGATTTTCCTGGTAATTGGCCGTTCGCTGCGATACTTTTGTTGTCTAATTTGATTGATTGAATGATTGACTTCCAGTTCTTTTCTTTTGATGATTCTATAATTAGACCACATTTGTATTTGCTTTGTTTTTTCTTCCCTGGTATTGATAATTTTAATTGTACCTTTCTTCTTTGAATTGATATATGTGCTGAATTTGATTCTGGATTCTAACTATCTTGCCATTTTTGCGAGTTTCGATTACTTCCGAGTGTAATAATCGATCGATGTATGCTTTTTGTGATTGCTCTGCGATTAGTGACATCTTCAATTATGATTCCTTGATTTTTCTTGCACATGATAAGTTCCCTACTCTTTATTTGGCTTAATATCCCCGGAATAAGTGAACGGATTTTTTTGCATGTTTTAGAAATTTTAATGCAGCCTATTAATCTTGGCAAAAAAGATAGGACCTTTTCGTTCAGTTGAAATTCGGTTAGAATTCGAATCAACAGTCATGAAAGCATGTTAGGCTGTAATTATATTCAGAATTCTGGTCTATAGTGTCTTCCCCTATCCTAGAATACTTTCACTAGATCTTGTATGGATGGGGGATCCAAATTGCAATAAAATGCAAAGTTAGTGTGTTTTAGCAACTGTCAAGTTAGTTTTACAAAAATATGTGTGTGTTCGTGCTTTTTTTTATTTGCTAACTTACTGCGGCTAGCAGCATCTTAAGGGATATGAAATTCTTTTTATTTTATTTTTTTGCCTATGCACCATTTTCTCTCACGTGATCAGTTTATTTCTTTTCATTTCACATGCTTCATTCAAAGCAATATATTATCTGAGGCACTGACATAATTAGGTACTCATTTATGCGCAAAAGAGATAATGGCATAAAACAGTTACTCACATATATGCATATATACTTGAAGGGATCTTGTATTTCTCAATGAATTCTTTTGAGTTTTTATCAATTATTTACAGACTATTGGCCGAGGTACGGTGGTGAATTTTCGGTTTACTTGACTAAGCTGGTAAAGATTAGTGAATACTCATTCATACAGACTATGTCAGAGAGTTTCAGTCTTCAGATCTGTGATAGTTCATGGAAAAACCAGTAGAGATGTCATATTACCTCACAAAGCTTGTTATACTGGGTTGATTATTGATGTATTTGATTTAATCATGCAATCTTACGATTCTCTTTTCCAACTGCAGCAAAAATCTATCCTTGATATTATAAAGTATAAACATTAAATGTCTGATACTGCAAATAGATGATTCACATTACTTTTGTCGCATTTCCTAATAATGCATTGTAACTTGCTACTTTGAAATCCTTCTTTAATATGCTACAAGTATTTCGACTTCATCATGGGAATTGTTTGTGTGTTGGAGAAACTTCATCATGCCAAGCTTGTTCCCTAAACTATATCTCCACAGATCTAGGAACTTTTCTTACTTCTGTTTTGGGGGTGAAGCATTGACAAACCAAAATACCCCGACAAGCCTTTGCTCTCCCTCAAAGCGCCATTTTTGTTTTCCATTATCATTCAAGTGAAAACATGAACTTGTTCTCCCCAAGGGTGTTTTGCAATCTGAATGCCACTCTCAAGGGCCTCCCAACATCTGACCCTATGTATGCAGCTAGGTAAAGAGATATAAATTATTGTGGACTAATCAAAATGCGTGTCTCTTAATGATTTTCTGAATAGAGCAACTGTCATGGGGGTATTGAGGGAGAGTTTTGTTGGGCAAAAATGTTTATATGCTTGAATGCTCATACCAGTGTTCTCATGCTCTTCGTTATGCATTGTTTTCTACTATATTGCAATTTTACATGGCCTTAAAATTAGTGGAATTCAAGAGTGCTCTCTTTCGCAATTTAGGTGGTATCTAGTCAGGTGTCATTGCTACATCATTCAGCCCTGAACTCATCAGGCTTCCAGTGGTTTGGCTTCTCATCTTCTGCATCTCCAGAGACATCTCAATCTGGAAATGAGCAGGAAAATAAGGAGTCTAATGAACCTGCTGAAAAAGCTCAATCAGGAAGTGAACAGGGAAACACGGAGTCTAATGAGCCAGTGGAAGCTTCTCATGAAACAGAGGAGTCAGTTTCTGATGAAAAAATTGAACCAGGTTGTTCTAGGGTACCTTTTCTAATACCACATCTCAAACTGTTCAAAATAGAATTACTATATGAATTTCTCTTATGATTCTGATTCAGATATGGAGAGTGAGCTTTCAAAAGATGATCTGGTGAAACTTGTTGTGGAGAAGGAACAACTTCTTTTGAAAAAGCAGGAAGAACTTGAAAAAATGAAGGACAAAGTCCTGAGATCTCTTGCAGAGATGGAGAATGTGAAGGAGCGTACCAGGCGTGAATCAGAAAATACAAAGAAATTTGCAATTCAGGTTTTGATGAAATAACGAGAAGACAAGATTTCATGAGAATTATTACTGTTCACCTTAATTGTATTCAGCCTTGCTAAATCAATTGTTTGATTATGATGCAGAATTTTGCAAAAAGCCTTTTGGACGTGGCTGATAATTTGGGCAGAGCTTCTTCTGCTGCAAAAGAGAGTTTTTCAAAAATTGATGCATCTAATGATGCAGCTGGAGCTGTTCAGCAACTTAAAGTACTTCTTGAAGGCGTTGAAATGACCGAGAAACAGTTAGGAGAGGTACTTTAATCTTTTGGTTGCTCTTTCTTTGACTCAATTTTTCCATGTCTGCTGTACTGGTTAATGCTTTATACGTGTGCTTTGATTGTATGTAGTTGTGCTTAAGGTTAGACTGCCAGCAAATAGGCTGGGGATCTAGAATATAATCCAGAAAAGATACTAGAGCGGTAAAACAAGGTGAACTGGAATACTATTTTTTCCCCTTAACAAATACTTATAAGAATAAACATGGCCATGAATGTTATATCCCACATCGGTTCCACATGAAAGTGTGTAAGGGTATATAAGTGAGAGTTAACGTTTGACCTTTGACCATTGTTTTGGGTTAAGTTAGGGCTCACTAGCTTATATATTCCTAAAAATTGGTCCAACCTATGAGATTCGGACAGGCAGCTGAAAGGGACTACCTGAGCCGAAGGGGTTTGCCACCCGGCAAGTGGGCCTTGTCTGGGTTGGCGCCTGGAATGTGTCATCCGTGGATGTCCGGTTTTAAGGGGGGATCTTTAAGATGTCACGCATCTGTTCCCCTTGAAAGTGTAGAAGGAGACATGAGTGGGAGTCAACTCTTGATCTTTGACCGTTTTGGGTTAAGATTTGGCTTCCTAGCTTATATTCCTAATAATGAATTCATCAGATGATTTTGAAAATAGAATGTGCATTCATTACTGAATGTGGATCTTTTGTTTGATAAAGACCGAACATAATAGAAAATTCATAATGAATTATGCGAGGCAATTTCTGAAATAAAAATCTGCAAATCATTTCTTGAAGCTTCCAGAATCATAAAGAACACTAGCTGCCATTAGCTAAGCAAATCTCATTGCCTGAAATTAGATTGATATCATATGGTGCAAATACTTGTTAGCCGCTGGGAATTAATAATATTAGTCAGTTGCTGTATTTAAGTTTGCCAATATACCAAAAGATTTATTTTCAAATTTTCATTACTGATTGCTGTATGCGTAGAAGTTTAATCATGTGGTTTAATCCCTAACTGCGAACATGGACTGTTATGCAAGTGAGCTTAATGTTTTTAAACTTATTTCATTTCCAGATATTCAAAAAGTATGGACTGGTGAAATATGACCCTATAAATGAAGAGTTCGATCCAAACAGGCATATGGCTGTTTTCCAAGTACCAGATGCTTCAAAACCAGCAGACCGTGTTGCTGTTGTTCTAAAGGTATCTGAAAGGCTGTACTATAAACGCATGCAATAAATCTCTCAATTTTTATTTTTTTTTTAAATTCGGAAACATATCTAAGCAGCTTCGACTTTGGGTCGGAAGTCTTCAATTGGCTTAAAATTTCTCGTTGTTCCCTATTACACTTGTGCTGTTGCTTGCATGTTGATTATTTTGTGCAGTTGATCTTTTGAGGGAAATGTATATCTAGGTTCCTGTATTTTCAAAACCCAAATCCTGGTTTCCAAAACCCGAAACAGACATCACCATGCTTTATGCTTGATTTGGGATTTCAAATTTTACATCCGGTTCTACATCTTACTCTACCAATATCTATACCTAGTATTTTTATCTTTTCTCCATCACTCTCCCTAATGACCCAGTAATGCAGATATGAATTTTTACTCCCACTTTTCTTTTGTTTATGCTTTTCACATATTTTTTTCTCATTTTTACAACTTCCAATAAAATACACTAATCATTACATAATGTTAAATTTTATCCTTCTTTAATCCCAAAGCAAATGCTTATCATTTGTGTTTATCATGATTTTGAAATTCATTAAATTTTAAAATTCAGAGTTCAAAATTCACTAAATTCCTATCAGGGTACGTTTGTGGGGTCGTGGGAAGTCGTGACTTTGAAATCCTGAGATGTGAAAACATTGATGAATAGTAAAAGTGTGTGTTTGTTTTGGGATTTTAGTAGGGTAGGATGTTACTTTATGTCAAATCAAAGTGTGATAATGATTGATTTTATAGGTATAATAGATATTTTATGAGTGTTGTGTTGGAAAGAGTAATAATAGGTTTAATAGGTATTTTTAGGTGTGGATTGAGTTTGGGATGTGAAATCCGGATGTTACATCCCAAACTCGTGTAGAGACGTGATCGCAAAGTCCTACGTCCATCCATGCTAGTCCCAAAACAAACATACCCTGAATTAGATTATTAAATTTCACTTCCTTTTGTAACATTGGCCCTTGTACCGTTACTTTTCTTGTACTTGAGGCCATGTACGTTTATTATGTATCAAAATCCCTTTTTTTTATTCATTTATAGTAGTAAGTCCTTGCATTGCATTTGCATTATAAAAAACCACACATATTTATCTGTGTATTGAAGTAGAAATTTTTTCACTTGGAAGATGAATGCAAATCCTAACACATTGTTCATTGGTTCCTTAGTCTGGATACGTGCTGCATGATCGTGTTATACGACCTGCTGAAGTTGGCGTAACTGTGGCGGCAAATGATGAGAAAGAAAGCTGAAAACAAATCTGAGGCCTTTGTTGAAAAATACGAATGGTTGGTTGTCAAAGAAGGAGAGGGCTTCATTTGTCACATCTCTTAGCTCCCTCCAAAGTCCAGCATTTTGTATACAACATTTGATCTACTCTAGTGTCTAATTTGGTAATTTCACAGGGTAATATGAGAAGTACATGTAATGATTTTATGCTGAGAACCCATCTGCATGGCTGGTAAAAGAAGGGCATAAATAATAAAATCTAGATAGTGAAAATATAGTTGGACAAGTTTTGCCCTTTCTCCTTTACAATCTAATCACGTGCTTAGTCCATTCTTTTGTTTGTTATCCTAAAATGGAATTTGTAATTTGATAGTGTTAACTTGAGATTGCCTCTGAGGTGGTTAACTTTCTATCTCCAAAACCAATCTTCTAGGGTTAATTGTATGAAGTTAACTTTTGTGGTTTGAAAATGTTGTGTGAAACTTTCTTATGGTTTATTAGAACTAAGAAAATTCTCTCTTTTTTTAGAAAAATGAGATCATAATTTTATCTATTTTTATTTATCATATTTTGTATTCTTAAATATTGCAATTTTAAGATTATACTATAAAGGAAATAATAAGAAATAAAAAAAATTGTTAACTTCTTGTCTGAAAATTGTGAAAATATGATTTATTTATTTAAGTAGAGAGGGTCTTTATGTAATCACTGAGAATATTTCATGCAATATTTCCAAACTACGAGGGGTTTTGTATAATTAATATAACTACGGGGGGTTTTGTATAATTAATATGAGATGTTAAATGAGTCGGTTCTAATTTTATAGGATTCGTCCCAACGGGCTTCGAGCTAAATGAGTTAGAGTATTATTTGTTTCGTTTTTAATGTTTTCTTAATATTTGAGATTTAACTCTAAATTTAGCCGTTCTCGGGTCACAAATAGCCTATGTAACAAAAGGTTAAAAAAAATTAAATTTCAAAAAGGTCTAAAATAATGATTATAAAATTTTAATAAAATAAAAATATAAATATTATGCATAATTTATTGATAAAAAGATGTCAATCAAACAATCACATGCTGAAATTTATTACTCCCTCTGTCCCAACATAAATTTCACATTTTCCTTATATGATGTTCCAACTCTTTCTTCACACCCCAAAAAAGGAAACAACTCACACTCACAAAAATTAATAAAATATATTTTTTATATTTTATTATTTAACTTTATACTCACATACTTCATTTTTTCTTAATATGCGTGAAACTCCACCTATAAAGAAAATGTTGGGACGGAGGGAGTAATATTTTTCGGGAAGGAAACTTATTGATATTGAAAATGGTATCCAAAATATATAGTGTAGATTTGAAAAAATGGAATAGGAGGGTAGGTGGAATTAATGAAGTGTGTGATGATGAATGATTGCGACCGTTGCCCCCAAATCTTGGTTTCCTATCCATGCCTCAATAATCAAACAACAAATGTATCTTCCATTTCATTCCATCCACAACAAAATTTGCTTGTCCCACATTTCAAATATATAGTTTCATATTGGGACACCTATGGATCATAATTGGATAGCTTTTAAATTTGAAAGGGAGAGAGAGAATGTATGAATTGCATAAAATTTCTGCATAAATTAAATTTTTTTTTTTTTTGCATCAATTGTAGTATTTTTTTTTTACACATGCATTAATCTATAATTTCTTATTTTAGTATGAATTTTTTTTCCTTCTCTAATTTTATTTTCCAAAAGAAAAATAAGAAACACTAATCTCCACATCAAAAAGACTACTACCTAATTAATCAAAACAATTTGAAATAATTGCTTCTCGATACACGTGTAACACATGTAACTATTTCAAAAACATCTCAAAATATGGATATAAATATTAGAGAGATAGGATTTGCTTAAGTAGCAAAGTCTATTAGTAATTTAACTATTAAATACTAACTATTAATTAAAGTCCAACAGATAATTCAATAGTGTAATATAATTATTTTGTCTTCATCAAATCTTCACCATGGGATCCATTCTCCATCATCTATGGGAAGACGACGGGAGCATACCTTGGGGCAAGACCAAGAGCCGAAAAGAAGAACTTTCTTATCCAAATTAGGGTCATGCACACCATTCTACAAGGATGACGAAGAGGGTTAGCATCCGACAGACCATGTTATACGTGCAAACCGGTGATGATGGATGGTGGGAGGGGAGCAACCCATAACCCGCTACTCGATGAATTCATCCCTACAATAGATACCAATTGTCAAGAGCTTGCAGTCTATCACCAGGTTGTCTGTGCATTTCCTTACTAGAATTTCATCAACTTTTAATGTTAATGGAAGTATTCCTATGTTGATCAAACTTTTATTTCATGTGTCGCCTCTTATAATTGTTGCCACCACTGACTTTCTTGATATCTTTCATACAATCCTGTAGACTTAGGACAATACTATTGAGTGTATGTAGTGTGTATTAGATCGGTGAAAGATAAAAAGTCCATTTTTCACTAAGTCATACATATTATATGATGATGTGTCCAGTTGTAATGACTGTATTGCATTAACCATCCCAAATTATTAATATTGGTGTCAAGTGATTTGGCAGACTGGGTAAGTAGTTGATATTGAATCCATTTAAGGTTGCAACAGCTCTAAACTCAGGTCATTATTGTTAATGTGTGGTTTTGTGTTATCTTGTTGAATGAGTATAAATTTGCTTGCACATGCTGGCCTAGAATAATTTGTGTAAATTTCAATTAATTGTAACGTCATCATTAGGAAAAATGAATAGTTTTTGGAGACTTATCTACTAAATTAGATTAGATGATGAATGATTTATGATAGTTTTGGGGTTTACATGCATGTACGGACATGGTATAACTGTCTGAATCTTATGAACAACTATTGATCTTTCTGTGCGATGCACGAATTGAATATTATAAATTTTAAACATAAAGTTATATACACAATGAACTATAATAGATAGTATTTAAATTAAATAAAATATAAACATTGATGGGATTAAGTATGTTTGACCCAATATTTTTTAATAAAATATTACTTTACCGACCAAAGAAAATATAAATTGAATTTATTTTATCAATTTACATATTAATTTTATTGAAGTTCTTTTATTATCATTATTTTTTAAATATAACTTTTTAATTATGTACTTAAATTCATATAATGATCTTATTTGACATAACTTACATAATCTAAGTAAAAGTATTTAAATTTCATTCGTAAAATTAAAGTCAATAAATAATTTCTATTAAAATAATAAAATATATATTTAAGATTTAAATTTTATTTTTTAAGTGTAATATATGTGTTGAATTTAATGTTTTAGAAAGTAAATAATTTGATATATAGTGTGTTAAAAAGAGATTTAAAAATAAAATTTTAAAAAAATTAAAATTATTAGCATAAAGTAAAAAAAAAATTATAAGATTAAAATTTCTTTAGTAGAGTCTCAATATTGTACAACAAAACAATTGTACTTCGCTTGCTTCAATAAGTATATTTTTATAGATTACAACTTTGAAAAAAAATATTAAAAATAATGGGGGAGAGAGAGTTGGATTTAGACATGCCATAATGTGATATAAATAGGCCCCACCAACACTATTTTATTAATCTAGTCATTTTGGCGTGAACTTCCTCAGCAAGCAACTATTCTCTTTATATATATATATATATATATAGATTAAATAAAAATAATTGTAATGTCATCAATAAGAAAAATGAATGTTGTTCCTATTTTGGAGATTTATTTACTGAATTAAACTAAGTGATGAATAACTTTGATAGTTTTGGTACCTTATGCAATATACAACCCTTGATGACATCTTTAGTGATGCTATCAATTGGTTTAGTAACAAAGGTTCCCTTAACTCTATTTCGGATGTTTCACTAATTTGGTAATTCTCTAGTAAAGGAAAAGCCCTAATTTTACCATTCCAAATAAGTGCACCATCACCTGCATATTAAGGTCTTGCCACTCCACACATAAACATCACCTTTGTGATGTACCTTTTGCTTTTGCATAGCCTATATGTCTGTATTTCCCCTAACAATATATAGAACTTCTTACTTGTCTTGGTCATGTAGAACCATTTCTCATCAATGTGAACTTGGTTCAAAGCTGATCACATTGTTGTTTGGTGCAATTTGTAATGCACTCATAAAATATTTGAGCCTTTGAACTTTATTTGCATTTGTAAGAGTAGGCTTAATGGCTTTTGTGTGTGTTTTGATTAGCCATTTTTTAATCCACATGCCCACTCTATTTTTGCTCACGTTCAGCTCTTTAGAAAACCTTATGATGATCTCTCTTTTGCAAAAGATATGTTCATCATCACCTCATTTTATTATCTATCTCCAGTTGAATTAACTAGGAACACTTAGCGTATTTGATTTGAACACAACATGAACTGACTTTAGTTGTGCTCTTTTTGCAACTGCCCACACATGTTGCATTGTTCTCTTACTTACTCCAAATGATGTTGCATCTTCCAACAACTTATCTTAATGAACCACACCATTGATGTTGTTTCTGATGAGGAAATCATAGAATAATTAATGCTTCTTTGATTGAGTGAGATTAGTGAGTTCAGATCCTTTTAATTTCTTTGTGTAAATTTCTCCTAAAGTTAGGAGAAAGATAAACACAATACATAGAGTGAGGTCATTATTATGGATAATAAAAAATGTATTTTTATTAATTATTTTAATTTTGTGTCTATTTCTCTCCGAAATTCACAGGAAATGAAGAGAAAGAAATGAAGAGGATCCATGGGCGAGATTAGTGGGTCTTTAGTGTGAACATTGAATGTTTATATAGTAATGAATGGTGAGCATTTATGTAATTTGATGGAGTATTGTAAATTTGAATTTGGAGGAAATTTCTGGATCAAATCAACATTTAATGATTTGTACTCATGGAGGAAAACTTATAATTTTTTTTTGAATATTCAGATTTTAAAATTTGTTACTATTCAAATTTTGTTTCATTTAAGTGTTCATGGGCGAACAATTTCACCCCAAATTTAATGTTTTGACTAAATTGTTATTCTCAAACTAATTGATTCATTAACCTCTACTTTATTTGGCCTAAGATCTCATAAATCATATTTTTTATTATCTACTTTTTCAAAATTCTCACCCTATTAAATACTATAAAATCCATAAACAAACATCCCTAATGACCACAATCTTTATGATAATGAGTGTGTATCATAATAACTTATTTATATACTATGGTGAAACATGTGCATAGCTAATTTCTTTTTAATAGAATAATTCATGCCTTTTAGTAAAAAAATTCATATTTTGTAACTAATACTTTTAGAAAAAACACTAATATCTTTTAAAATAAATATTATACTTTAATAAAAACAATTCATGCCAAATAACTCACACCCTTTAATATTTTATCTATCATAATTATATGCTGGCAAGGAACGACGACGTTACATGGCCCTACATTACACACCCCAAACCCACTCCCTATAATATAATCCCAACAATTATTAAATATTTAATAATTTCTCCACCTTTCTTCGCTTCACTCTCTCGTCTCCTCACTCACTTTCTCCTTCGGGAAACACAGTCCTCCCTGCGCCAAATTTGAAAATAAATCCTTAGATCTGATTCCGAATCCACACAGACCCGACCAATTTACCACGATCCGGTGAGTATTTATCTATGACGCAGCCTTTTCTGTTAATCTTGTGCAGAAACAGTGGAATGTGCTTGTGCAAATGAGTGCAAGTGTTAATGTTGACGCTTGCTATGAAATCTTGTCCTGCATTTAGTGTGAGTTGCTGTGGACTTGCACAATTGTGTAATGTTATGGCGGGGGGAGGGTATTACTTGCTTCAGCTTTTTAAGTAAATGTTTATTTTTGTTGTTCACTTTTACTTTGAGTTTAATCTGTCCCATTATTTGAGCATCAAGTTTAGTGTAATGTAGAGTTTGTATGATTTAGCACACGGGAGTTTTATTAAGCATAATTTAGTGGAATACGATTTTCGAAAGTGCTGATTACTGGCCTCTTTCCATGTGTGATTGGATGTACTGAAAACTAAACGTTGCTGCTTCTTTGTTGTTGCTGTTGATATTAAGGCTCTAAAGAAAACTGATATTCTAGGATCTGAAGTTTACTATGCCTGTCAATCACATTTGGCTTATGTTTCCAAAGAAACTTTGGCGGATTCGTAGATGTCATTGAGGATTATTATTGTGGATTTGAGCACATTGGAGGTATTCTGAGGATTGCTTTACCAAGTTCTGTGTTTGAACGTTATTTGTTGTTAGTAAAACAGCCTGAGTAGCTCCGTTTGTTTTTTCGCCAGTCTATTTGATCATAATTGCAACTGTGGCTGATTATGCATTAGCTTTTACTGGTCTAAACTGGAACTTTTCTGTTATCTGCTTGCAATGGCTTTTCCCATGATGTATATGTGATGAGTGGGCATGCACAATATAATGATACTGAATTTGATCATTTCTCAGGATTGTTTTGAACCATAGTGGAATGGCAGAAATAGAAGCTGAAAATCCTCTTCTTGGTCAAATTACTTGTGGGTCTTTATTACAGCAGTTGCAGGTAATCCGTTCTTGGATGCTACACATTCCAACTCGTTCTCTGTGTTTCAGTTATATTAAACTCTGACATGCTGACAAAAATTGTTTTGATGCAGCAAATCTGGGATGAAGTTGGTGAAACTGACGAGGCACGGGACAAAATGCTCCTTCAGTTGGAGCAAGAGTGCTTGGATGTATACAAGAGAAAAGTTGACCATGCTGTGAAATCTAGGGTGCAACTTCTTCAGACACTGGCTGATGCTAGAGTTGAACTCACCAACCTCGTGTCAGCCCTTGGAGAGAAGTCTTATGTTGGGATCGTAAGTTGTTCTCCTTCTATTATACGAAACCAACTAAATATCATTTCGCAAAACTCTTTGAAAATATCATTGCTTAGGAACACAATGCAGTCAATAATATTGAGTAAAATAGGACGTGTTTGAGGGTAGCTCTTGTCTTGTTTGGTTGTTTGCAGCCTGAAAAGACAACAGAAACCATCAAGGAACAGCTTGAAGCTATTGCTCCTGCACTGGAAAAACTTTGGAAACAGAAAGATGACAGGATAAATGAATTTTCTGATGTCCAATCTCAGATACAAAGGATTTGTGCAGAAATTGCTGGTTCTAGTGAGCAGGTGGAGAGTCCTGCAGTTGATGAATCGGATCTATCCATAAAGAAATTAGATGAATTTCGTGCTCAGCTCCAAGACCTTCAAAAAGAAAAGGTAAGACATTTAGTGTTAAATGCTTGCTGGGTCATATTTCCTATAAATGCTAGCAAATTAATAGAAAATCATCATGGTTTGTTTTCTGATTTTGCAGAGTGATAGGCTGCACAAGGTTCTTGAATTTGTGAGCACTGTACATGATCTCTGTGCTGTTCTTGGCATGGACTTTATTACTACTGTCACAGAAGTGCATCCAAGCCTAAATGATTCTCGTGGTATGGAGTCAAAAAGCATAAGCAATGAGACACTATCTAAACTGGCTATGACTGTTTTGTCTCTGAAGGAAGATAAGAAGACAAGACTGCAGAAGGTAATTACATGATCTCCTTGCTGATCTTTCTGGAGAAACATTTTTAAATTAGTTGTCTGGTACTAGCTTTACCTAAAACTTACATCAGTGCAAGCTCAGCCTTGTTTTCATGCATCAGTCATCGTTCGCCTTGTAATGGTTCCGCTTTGAGCTTTTTAACCATTAGCATGCGTATCTTATAGTACCCTATCATTTTAGTTTACTTTTATACATTGAACTCTGGGACTAAGTTCTGATTTCTACTCTCTGTTTATGTGATTGATTTGTTGTAGATGGGCTGTTTTCAAGTTTGAACTGTTGCACTAACTTCTGTTTACATTGTTGATAAACATAATCTAAGAAGTTTCTTGTTGTTGATGAAGAACCTGTCATTACAAATTTACAGTTTATTTTCTTGTCATTCACTTATTTACATCATTATGATTCAAAGGTTTATCTGTTACAAAGAAATGTTTATAATCATGGAGATATATTCTTTACCTTATTTATATAATATCTGTGTAGCTTTAGACTCATATCTCTCTCTACAGCTTCAAGAATTGGCAACTCAGTTAATTGACCTCTGGAATTTGATGGACACCCCTCCAGAGGAGCGCAGGCTATTTGATCATGTTACCAGCAATATTTCTGCTTCGGTTGATGAGGTTAATGTTCCCGGGGCTCTTGCTTTGGACCTCATTGAACAGGTTTGCAGCCTTTGATATCTTCGAAGGTCACCATTTTCCTGCCAAAATGTCATTCTAAAAGTAGAAACTGTCTTTTTTCTCCACGAAAATGTTGAATTGCAATAACTTTTTCGTTTCAAGTCCATGTTCTACGTATAATATATCAAATAAAGAAAAGATACATACATGATTGTTAGTTTAAAATCCATATTGCATATACAAAAATAAATTCTCAAATTTGAAATATGAATTCATTGTGATATAAAGTGTTTTTTTTTAATTTAAATTTTAATTATATGTCTCACATTACATAGTTCACACAATAACTATGTGCATTGCATGGCATAATTTCTTGTAAAAGTTAAATTTGCATAGACAATGAATTTTTCTCTTGAATTTAATCAACTCTGGAACTTTTAAAGGCTGAAGTGGAAGTTGAGAGGCTTGACCAGCTAAAAGCTAGCAAGATGAAAGAAATTGCCTTTAAGAGACAAACTGAGCTTGAGGAGATATTTGCTCATGCTCACATAGAGATTGATACTGAGGTTGCTCGTGAAAAAATTCTGTCTCTTATTGACTCAGGGAGTGTTGAGCCGACAGAATTATTGGCTGACATGGATAATCAGATAACTAAAGCAAAAGAAGAAGCTGCTAGCAGGAAGGATATATTGGATAAGGTTGAGAAATGGATGGCTGCTTGTGAAGAAGAAAGCTGGCTTGAAGACTACAACAGGGTAATTAATTTGTGTGATTTAGCTTCTTCCCCTTTTGCTTCAATTGCGCACTTGCATTCCCGTCTTTTATTCATCAACAATATGGTTTCCTGGCATGCTTTAATTGGAATGCATAATTAATTGTTTACGAAACAGGACGAAAACAGGTACAATGCTAGTAGAGGTGCACACTTGAATCTGAAGAGAGCAGAAAAGGCACGAATCTTGGTCAACAAAATTCCAGGTACTTTAAGCATGATATATTTCCTGTTATAGAACATCATACATTAATTGTTTTTTGCTCAAACTCATTCTCAGTAAAGACAAAATTTGGCATCTCTTTCTAGTGAGTTTTACCATTCTATTGTGGAAGGGGTATGTAATCATAAGTTCCATAATTATATCCTACTTTATTTTTCCCTACTTCTTTTGGCCTTCCAGCTCTCGTTGACAGCTTGGTTGCCAAAACTCGTGCTTGGGAGCAAGATCGTGGGATTACATTCAGTTATGATGGTGTTCCTCTACTCGCGATGCTAGATGAATATGTAATGCTCAGACATGAGAGAGAAGAGGAGAAGAAGAGGCTTAGGGTAAATCCAATTCTTCTCTGTTTTTTTGCATAATTGTGATCTCTGTGATTTTGGTTACTGGAGTTAAAGCAATTCACACCCCACAACAACTTAAGGGGATGGTCTCAAAAAGATTTGAATACACTATTGAAAGAGATATGTTAATACTTTGATACAAAACCAGAAATGCCTAAAAGAAATGCGACGGTTAGATACTATTCATATGACTGACCCTACATAGTTGACATAAAAATAATTTTGGTCCATAATTTGTCTACTCTTCAATTTTAGTCTCAATATTAAAAAATATTTCCAATTTTTGCCCAAAATAGCAGGAATATTTTAAATGGTGTCTTTTTATGTCACACAAATGTCCAATTTTGGCCCAAAACAGCCAGAAATTTAAAAATGCTGCCGTTTTATGTCAAACAGATGTCCAATTTTGGTCCCATAACATGTTTGCTATCCAATTTCGACCTAAAATTAAAACCCCCAGGGCATAAAACTACACAATTTTTTATTTTCCAGTAATTTTATGGCCAAAATAGGTCAATTTTTTTAATTTTGGGATCAAAATTCGACAGTATATAAGTTATGGGATAAAAAATTTGTAACTCACACGCGTGGTTTGTTGTTGCAAATCAATTTGTTCCTGCCAATCTTTCTACTCATCTGATGATGTCGTTTTGTTTCTCATCTTATTCTTTTGTCTTTCATAGGATCAGAAGAAGTTCAGCGAACTGTTGAGTAAGGATCAGGAAGGCCCGTTCAGTTCAACACCTAGCCCAGCCCGACAACCAGTTACAAAGAAAGTTGTGGGTCCAAGAGCCAATGGAAGCAGCAGACGACTGTCTCTAAATGCTCACCAAAACGGGTCGAGATCTGTGAATAAAGATGGGAAGAGAGATACAAGGCCAATCGCACCAGTGAACTACGTAGCCATGTCGAAAGAGGATTCAGCATCACACATTTCTGGGGCTGAACTTCTTCCAACTACACCCTAGACACTTAAATCAGGATACTTGTGTGTCTATATGTCGTTTTTTTGTACCATTATGCACTATACCAGTGGTTGTAGAAAGATACTTGTTTGTTATATGTTGAGTGCAGGGTAGTAACTAGCAAGTCATCCAATATTTGCATTTATAATGAATATTCAAGGTAAGGAATTCTTTTTTTTTTTTTTCTAATATATATTTCTGCTCATGTAATTTCTCTTTGTATTTTAATATACTTCCATAGCTTTTTTCTTTCTTTTTTAAACTTTTGGTCGTATACTTTAATATTCAAGTGCTTTTGTTTTTTGTTCACTTTTTCCTTGGACTCACCTCTAATTTTGACTTTTATGGGCAAAAGTATCACAAGCATGGTCGTCTATTTTTTTGGTTAGTTATAACTTAATTTCTATGTGAATAGCCTTTTGTATTGATTCATTAAAGATAATGTAAATAAGTATTATAATTAAGAGTAAGTTTTCTGTCCACCAGTTACACCTTGCAATTAAAATATATTTTTAAAAAGTTACACAATAATAATTGAAAAGTTACCCAAATTATTACTGAAAAGTTACACTATAAAAGATACATGTTTCAGTAATAACATGTGTAACTTTTCAGTAGTATTTTGTGTAACTTTTAAAAAATGAACTTGAATTGCACCGTGTAACTGGTGCATACAAGACTAATTCAATAATTAATTATGTTAAATAAAGAGAATGTATAATATAAAATTTGTTTGTGGTGAAACTGTTTTTCAGCTAATACCTTTTTTCTTATAAAATAGTTAAATACTTTTTGATGAAAATAATTAATAACTCTTCAAAATAAATATTCCTTAATGAAACAATTAATATTCTCATAAAATAAGTTTTATGGTAAAGTTTATTCCCTGTACTTGGCCTTGAATAGATTATACTGAACAAAGAATATGTATTTAAAATTATAAAAATCAACTCAATTTAATTTACTTTTTATTCTTGGCAGAGAGCAACTCAGCAAAATTTAATTTGCAATATATATATTGCAAATTCTAGTATACACACGGGTGCATACTATGCACCTTGATTTTGCTTTAATTTTGAATTTAATTTGATATTTTCAGAAACACACAGTACACGCCGCACTGTGTGTTTTTGTGTATAACAAGTTGTTCTTGGGGTATTACAAAGATTTGTCTTTTAGTATAGCAAGTTGTTCTTCGGGTATTAAAGAGTTGTTCTTTGGGTATTGAATTGTTGTTCTTTGGGTATTCCATATTTGTTCCTTGGGTATATATGTAAATGTACACAGAATTTAGGGGATAACACAATAACCATTTAATGGAGGACACATATATTATTAAGCTCCAGGATTAATACATGCTTTAGTATCTATGCATTGTTTATATATATTATTATATTATTATACAATATTATTATATTGCTTCATCAAGTTGTAAATATATTCAATTAGTTTCACTGTCAACTCTTGAGAGAGCAGTGTGATTCTTCTCCATTACATTCACTCAGCAATGTCAAACTGCATATTACACAAAGAGAAAACTAACCAAAAAAAATTAAAATAGGGCAAAAAAGGTCGTATCAATTTGTAGATTCAGTATGGCATGGAATAAAGACGCGCATCGTCGAGTTGCTGATTTCTTCTAGTGACAGAAGATGAGCGTTCTTTTTCTTGAATTAACATGGGTTTATCATATATATATATATATAATAATAATTTTCCATTATTATATATAAAAATCACATAAAACAATAGACAATAAATACCCGAAGAATTCTTTAGTAATACCCGAAGAATAGATAATAAATACCCAAAAAATTCTTTAGTAATACCCGAACAATAGATAATAAATACCCGAAGAATTCTATAGTAATACCCAAACAATAGATAATAAATACCCGAAGAACTCTTTAGTAATATCCGAACAATAGATAATAAATACCCAAAGAATATTTTAGCAATACCCATATAATTTAAGTGCTTTTTCCTTGGAGGGATGGACCCTATTATCACATAATTTGGAATTTAGATTGACATATTAATTGCTGCAAATAATTTAACAATAATTTACATATATATTATTATTATTATTTAATTACTTGTAAGATGTAACTACCTTTTTCAGATTGGTTGGATTGGAACGAACACCTCTTGATATATTATCTATTTGCATGGCTAATTAATTAGTCATAGGAGCAACCAGGTGGGCTAGCTCACCTGGCCACCGGGCTCCTCACTTGAGTGAGTGACCCGGGTTCGATTCCCTCTGGGAACGAATTGGAAGATGGGAGATATAAGGTTGGACTTGGAGATATGGGGTGTAAGGAGACTTGGTGAACTAACTTAACTACTAACAACTAACATTTACCGATCAAAAAAAAAAAATTAGTCATAGGAGCAAATTAATTGACAAGTGGAGTTTATTCTTAATCTGATTAGGTTATAATATTGAATTTTTAGGAATTTATTAATGTTTGTGGTTTGTTTGTATGCACACCTTGAAACTTGATTTTGACAAGCAAATATATATAAAACATACTATCTCGTTTTTAGTAAATAATTTATTTTGCAACAAGTTTAATGTAATATATTAGAGGATCTCATAATGTAATATACATATAAATTATAATACCCCAAGAACAAATTATGATACCCCAAGAACAATTCACAATATCCCAAGAACAACTCTATACAAAAATACCTCATATTTATTCATGGGTATTAGTAATAATTAGTAATGGATGATTTAATTGTTGTCATTAGGAGAGGCATGCAGGCGTATTCTATTTTGATAATCAAATCAAAATGATAGGATTTTCGGTTAAAAATCACATAAAACAATAGATAATAAATACCCGAAGAATTCTTTAGTAATACTCGAAGAATACATAATAAATACCCGAAGAATTCTTTAGTAATACCCGAACAAAAGATAATAAATACCCGAAGAATTCTATAGTAATACCCAAACAATAGATAATAAATACCCGAAAATTTCTTTAGTAATACCCGAACAATAGATAATAAATACCCAAAGAATATTTTAGCAATACCCATATAATTTAAGAAATAATATTATTTATAAATTATTTTTCACATTAATACACATTAACTCGTTCATCTTTTTCACAATGAACCCTCTTCTTACATGATCAAGAGCCATGTCAGAGGCCAACAGCTGATCAAAGCTCATTTGCTGACATTTGTTTGCTCCCATCTTATAACTACTATCAAATGACGTAATAGCTCCACATTTTCCAATGCTAAACTCAATATCAGATTCAATTCTTTCGATTACCTGTCCATCTAAATCCGTATTAGCTACCCTGTTTCCGAAATTCATCAATTCAGGAAACTCGTCCTTCACTTCTTTGCTGGGCATTTCATCGAACAGGTGGCGGCTGTCATCGAGCAACCGAATAATAAACCGGGCTTCAAAATTAACATCTGAAACCGTAAAAACATCAACGTTTTTAAGCCCAATGGTGGCGATTCGGGTGGAATTTAGAGGATGTTTTTTCTCAAGACTATGTCGAAGAATGGTGACTGCAACAGAGATGTGAAGAATGGGAGCACGGAGTCGTTTGCAGAGGCAAATTCGGGCGGGTTTGGAGCATGATGGGCAAGTGGGTCTCTTTGTAGACACAGATTCAGATTGAGTCGACATTGGGAAACCCAAGGAATGAATTTGAACAAACTTGGGAATTTCAGTTGGATTTAGGAGAGGGAAATAGAAATTTGAGGGTGTTGATAGAATTTGCTGATTGTGTTTGTTATGTGGCTTTACAACGAATTAATTCTACCAAACAATAATCTTATGATTTTATGTTCTTGGGGAGGGAGAGAAGAGAGCTTAGAGAGAGAAATATTGTAATAGGAATTGTATTGATTTTCAGAATTGTGAGAATTGTCTGAATAGTACAAGAGAGATCTTATTTATAGGTGTGCGAGTGTGAGACGGCACCTTACGAGCCTATGTGGCTTCCGATGTTGACGAGAGTTCCTTACCCTCGTCTCGATCTCTCACACCGCTTCCCCTACCGCGCCTCGTCCTACTACTATGCCTTAGACTAGATGGGCCTCATTAAAAACCTCGCCATAAACCACCCTTGTGGACAAACCGGACGGAGGGAAAAAGAGCGCGCCATCAGGGTCCTATTGACTAACGAGTGAGCTTATGGGCGAGCTCCCAGCGAGCTCCGGTAGGTTGGGCGAGCTCTCGAACCTTGACCAGATTTCGGGATATCGGGCGAGCTCTGGTGTACCCACAGACGGGCGAGCTCTGGACCTTCTCCAGCTCAGATGGGCTCTGGCGACCTGGCAAACCTTGGGGATTATTTCTGAAACCGACGTATTAGTTCGCCATATCAACATTTGCCCCCCAGCTCGCGCGCATCATGACTTTGTCCAATGTGTGGGCGAGCTGGAGAACTTGAGGTCTGGCGAACTATTTCCGGGGGCGCCGAGCTAGTAGGCGAGCTGTGCCTCGGAGGAAGCCTCGGCCGACACTATGCCGGATCCCAAGCATCACGCAAGTCTCTTGGCGTCTCGATTCCCACCCATAATAATGATAACTTTTCAAATTCCTTGCAAAAAGGCCCCTGGTCTTTCGGGAATTTTGAGCTTGTGCCCCGCGCCTATAAATAGGCGAAAACGAAGAATTTCCTCACTTTGCTTCCTTCATTTCTCAGAGCGCATTTCTGGCGATCAATCCTCTGCTCTAGACGTGCCTGCCAAGGTAGAGACCCGGATTTCTCCTCTTTCTCTTTCCTTGTTCTACATTTTCGAACGCCTTCATTATGTCTGAGAACTCCTCGAGCCATACCCCCCCGCGTCGTGACCTGGGTAAAGGACAAATGACCGATGACCTTCCAAACCCCCCGAGTAACACCTGTGGTCCTCTCCTCGAGCTCTGGGGCGAGCTCTGAAACCTCCCCAGACAGTAGCGAGCTCTTGGGGTCAGTTCGCTCTGACTCCAGCGAGCAAGCTACTAGTTCTGGTGAGGAATCACCCCTCCGCGAACTCTGGGATTACTCAGAGCGAGCTCGCGGGGGAGCAGCGACTCCCGCTGAAGAGGCCCAGGAGGAGGTCGCCGAGGTTGGGACCGGTGACCTTGCTGGCGAGCTGGCCCGTGAGGTCGACGAAGAGGTCGATGAGGATACGGGGACGGAGGTCACTTACGTATACCTCCGTTTTATCGACTTTCCCTTCCCCAAGCTCCCTGAATATCAAGTCTCCGCCGAGGTCGTAAATGAGGACTCATGGGGCGAATATGTGAGGACTCATGGGGCGAGCTTCCCCCTACCCCGGCGAGCTTCGATTCGAAAAGCCGCTGGCAAGTCTGATCTTAAGGCCAACGGGGTGGAGAGCATCATGAGCGAGTTCGCCCTTCTGGATATTCGGAGGCGGTTCCGCATCCCGCTGGACATTTTTATGTATCCTACCGAGGAGAAAGAGCGAGCCGACCTCCCCCCTACTGGGCTCACAGCCATGAATTACCACACCCTGAAGGCAGGGCTCACCCTTCCCCTCCACCCCATAATTGGGCAATTTTTGGCGGACACGGGCCTCGCTATCACCCAACTCACTCCGAATGCATGGAGCAATTTGTTGGCCGCCCTGACTGTCTTCGGCCTCGAGGGTTATGAAAACCGGCTGAGCACGGTGGAGATTAACGAGCTCTTTATCGTGATCAGACAAGCGAGGGAGGGGAAGGGATATTACTCTTTTCAAGCTCGCCCGGGGGGCAAATTTTTAGGCGACCTCCCTAACAAAGTTCGGGATTGGAAAGAGCAGTTCTTTTTCATCGGGGGGATTGGCGAGCTTCCAATGGCCGCGGAGGGCGCATTCCTACCCCCGAGACCTACGGGGAGGCGAGCTGTAGGTGGCGTACCTTAGTGTGTGTGCGTCGGATTAGATTACTGATCTAATCTATCTTTTTGCAGGTTTGAAGTGCCACAAGTCGAGCCGCGGGAGACCGGCAATTTCGATAGGTTTCGAGTTTGTGCGGACGGTGTGTTGCTTGCGGGAGAAAAAGGACCGTGAGATCGAACATCTGTGTCAACGCCACTGCCGCTGGCTCGCCGGTCTCATCACCTCGCCACACCACCTCACCGCTCGAGGTTTTGCGCCTTTCCATTATCGAGCTTCCAGAGCTCGCTGTCTTGTATGTCAAGGTCGCCGAACTGACTTGGTTGTTTGTTGTATAGGTGCAGGTCCTATTGACGAGCTCCCGCCCGTTGAGGTTCCCGAAGCTTATCACTTCCTAGCTCGGCAGCTGAAGATGGGTAAGCCTCGTCCGGGGAGGGAAGGCATCCCTTCGGGGGCTGTCTTGGACTCTACCAAGAAACTAGAGCTCGCCAAAGCCGCTGAGAAGGCTGGGGGCTCTAGCTCTCAGAAGACCTCGGCACCTCCCCCGACAAAGGAGAAGGTCGCCGGAGCCAAAAAAGGGGCGGGCCGAGGCTCAGGTCCTGAACGGGGTGCCCAACCACCTCCGCCCCATCAGACGAAGCGAGCTCTCCACCGGGGAGATGGCTCGCGAGTGAGTGAAGAGGAAACTCGCCTCGCCAAGCGAGCCAGGGCTGAGGGCGGCTCTGGATCAAGCCAAACGGGGTCCGGGCGAGCTCTTACTGTTCGACCTTCTCCAGCGCCTCGAACTCCTCAGAGTGCGCCCTCGCCGCCTCCCTATGGGGTCCCTATTCGGGACGATACCCTGCTCGGGCTCAACCCCGATAGGTTTGGGTAAGTGGGCGACCTCTTTTGAGTTGGAAGCCTTGGCAATCTCCTTGGTTTTTGCTAACTGATCTGAGTATGTGCAGGTACACTCCCGCCGAGTTCCCGCAGCGACCTGAGCCTCTCCATGTCGCCGAGCGGTGCCGGGCCCTGAATTCATCGAGGGACCTTCCTGATGGGGCAGCTCGCCGGGTTTTTACCGAGGCCCCCAAATACCTCTCCGCCTCGGAGCTCGGGATGATCGAGAGGCAGAAGCCTGCTGACAGGGCGAGGCTGGCGATGCACTATGCCTGCGCAGTGATGGCGGCGGCTCAGCTCGTCAGCGATGATATCGCCGCCTCAGATAGAGCTCGTCACGATAAAAATAAAGCGCTCACTAAGGTGGGCGACGAGCGGAAGAAGGCGCTTGAGGAGCTCGCGAGGGCGGAGTCCAAAGCGAAGGCCTCGCTGGAGGCAGAGCGGCTTGCAATTAAAAAGGCAGAAAAACTCCAGGCCGACCTCCGCCAACAACAGGCCGAATTGGAAGCAGCTCACCAGACGCTCGCTACTCGGGAGGAGGAGCTCGCCTTGACCCGAGTTGAGGTAGGGCTCCTCCGGGATCAGAGCCGGGGGAATTCTGAGGAGTGCCGCAAGCTGCGGGAGGAGGTTGCCACTCAGGCTCTGGAGATCGCCGAGCTCAGGGGCAGTTCCGACACTGCCATAACGCCCGAGGCACTTGAGCTCACCGAGGTGGTTGCCACTGACAAGGGCTTCGTGCTCTGCTTTGCTGAGGTAATTCGCTCCTTCCAATGGGCGCGGATTAATAATGACAGCGAGTGGGAAGCCCTCGTCAGCGAGTTTGAGGACTGCCTGGAGAAGTCCTCGATCCCCCCAGGCACGGAATTGAACATTGGGGACCTCGCGGGCTATGGGATCAATCTCGACGCTGCTCGTCTGAAATTCAACATTATCCAGACAAAGCAGGTCTTGACTGCCGACCTCGCCCAAGAGACTGAGGGTGCAGAGGGGGATGCTGGAGGTGAGGCCCCGCCGACGATGGAGCAGATGCAGGAGGTCTGCGGGGATGCGATGATAAACATTAGCGAGCTCGGCACAAGCGGACTCTCCGGGAATATCACTCCTGATGCCGAGCTCGCCATGCCCATCCGCCAGGTCGCCCCCGAGTCTTAGGCCCCCTTTATTACTGCTTTCTTAGCTTAGTTTACATTTTCCAAGTTGTAGTAGGTCGCCGGGTTGCGGAGCTCGCCCAGAAGGAGCTGCATTTTTGTAGTCTTTACTTTTTGTCCAAGTAGATTTAGCTCGCCGGGCACGTGCAGCTCGCCCAGAAGGAGCTTTTTGTAATTCAAAGACGGCTAGCTGGTCGCCCTTTGTGGCCAGCACCACTACTCATACTTAGGATTTTTTCAAGTATATTTTTGGCATGAAAATCTCTTAAGTATCCTTTTGAATATAAGTCGAGCATTTTTTGTCCAACTTTTTTCATTTATGTTTTTGCGCTTTTACGTTATAATTTCTTAAAATAGCTCGTTCTTGTTTATTTTCCTGGTACGTAATTGTTCGTCTTATTCTACTTTGAGAAGCGAATCGTTCGTTTTACGTCACTTTCGACTACGAATTGTACCTCTGTTTTGAGAGTGCGTATTCTTCATCTTATGCCACTTAGGGCCGCGAATCGTTCGTCTTAGGCCACTTAGGGCGGCGAACTGCACTTCGATTGATTCACGTTGGGCCATTGGGTGTCATGAACCTTGCCTTAGACGTTTCTGTCTTTTTCACGAATTTTTCTAACTTGTGGCAGTAGGTGCTTAGCAACCCTTTAAGAAGGGTACCTTCGCGACCTTGGGCACTTTGGCCTTTGCCTTCGAGCTATTTAATTACAACGTTTGGGACCTTGGTCCTTGCGCATTGCAAATTTTTTGAGCAAGTGGGCGAGCTAGGTTTGGCGAGCTACCAGGAGTAGTTGGCGACCAAGTGCAGCTCGCCTGGTTGGGGAGCTGCGCAGGTCCAAACACTTGGGAATTTTTTTGAATTTTTTCAGCAACGTAATTTACATCGGTTGCCATCTATATTTCTGATGCCAACCTTCGACTAGTCTATTACAGAATTCTAGTCTATTGGTAGAACTTTTTTAGATGTGCCGAGCTCCAGGTGTATGACGAAGCTTTGCCTTCTGAGTCTTCTAGATCATAGGTACCGTTCGGCCAGGCTGCAGTGACCCGGAATGGTCCTTCCCAATTTGAACCAAATACACCTGGTGGGGCCATCAATTTCTTTTTCAACACCAGGTCTCCGACCTTGAACTTTCGGTCTCGGACCTGAGAGTTGTAATATTTTTCCGCTCTGCGCTTGTAGGTGGCGTTTCACACCGACACGGAAGATCTGGTCTCTTCGATCAGATCTTTTTCTACTGCCAAGGCTTCATCATTCTTTTCTTCATCATATCCCACCACCTTCCAAGTTTTGTTCTGGACTTCTACCGGGACTACGGCTTCAGTCCCGAAGGATAGGGCAAACAGGGTCTCCCCGGTGCTGACCCTATAGGAAGTTCTATAGGACCATAGGACCTCCGGGAGTTCGTCTGCCCAAGTCCCCTTCTTTTCTTCGAGGCGGAGCTTCAATATGTGTTTCAGGATTTTATTCACCGCCTCGACTTGGCCGTTCGACTGGGGGTGATATGGAGTTGAGTAGTGCTTCTTGATGTTCCATGAACTGCAGAAGTCCCTCAACTTCTGTCCATCGAACTGCCTTCCATTATCAGTGATGACCGACTGTGGGAGTCCAAACCTGCAGATCAGGTTTTTCCAAATGAAGCCGATCATCCTTTCTTGGGTTATGGTCGTGAGAGCTTCGGCCTCAGCCCACTTAGTGTAGTAGTCTACTGCTACGACAATGAATTTTACACCGCCTCTGCCAGGTGGAAATGGGCCGATCAAGTCGATACCCCATTTCGCGAAAGGCCACGGGCTGAAAACCGACTTAAGCTGGTTGGCTGGGGAGTGGATGTTAGGTGCGAAAAGTTGGCACTTTCGGCATCTTCGAGCGAAGTTGATGGCATCCTTGCGAAGAGTGGGCCAGTAGTAGCCCTGTCTGATCGTCTTATATGCCAATGCTTGCCCCCCAGCGTGACTCCCACAAATTCCCTCGTGAATTTCCTCTAACACTTCGGACCCCTGCTTCTTAGTTAGGCATTTGAGTAGGGGTAGAGAGAATCCACGTTTATAGAGCTGGCCATCCAGCAGCGTATATCTGGCAGCTTGCTTTACTAACCGGCTAGCTTCCCAGGTGTCTACGGGGGTTGTTCCGTCTGCTAAGTATTTTCGGATTGGAGTGCACCAATCTTCACCATCTTCACTATCCTCTTGCCCCCCACTCGAGGTCTGATTTATCTTGTAAGTTGGGAATTTTAAACAGTAGTAGTAGGTCGAACACGCCGCTTTGAATTCATTAATAAAAGGGCGGCCAAGGAACCCGTTGTAGGAGGACTGCTGGTCGACAACTAGGAAATCTATGAGCCTAGTCAGTCTCCTTTCGGGGTCCTCAGCCGATACAAGTTGGACGCTCAACCTAACACTACCTAGGGGGACGGTTACAGCTTCTCCGAACCCCACTATCCTAGCATTGCTAGGTTCTAGGTACGACTCAAAATCACCTAAGGCATCCAAGGTGGACTTGAAGAGGATGTTGGTGAATGCGCCGGTGTCCACAAGTAGCCTGTGAACTCGGACGTTCATGATGTCAGCGGTTATCACCAACGAGTCGTTGTGGGGCATCAGTACCCCCTCCAGGTCCGCTGAAGAAAATGTCAGCTCGTCAGCGAGCTGTGAGACAGACCTGGGGCCGGAGCTGCCTTCCTGGACTTGGTTTATGGCCCAGATTTCGGCCTTCCTTTTTCTCTTCGATATGGAGGATCCCCCGTCCTGGAGACCTCCTGCAGCTCTGATTTCTTCCTCAAGAACCAAGAGTTCCCGAGTAGGCTCCATATTTTGCTGAGGTTGGGGAGGTGCCCTCCGTCTGTGATGGGGACCAGGTTGGTCTGCTTCCTCCTCCTCGTCGTCGGAGGTAGCCTTCCTTTCGAACCTCGGTCTCTTAGCTGGGGCCTTCTTCACGAACTCGGCCAATTTCCCCTCCTCGTAAAATTTCCAGAGTTGCTTGAGGAGGTCTCGGCACTCGCTGGTGAAGTGGCCGATGGCCTGATGGTAGGCACAGAACTTGTTGGGATTGAGCTTCGTGCGGTCCTGGCGGATCCGCCTTGGCTCCTCCAGCATGGCCTTGCCTTTGACGGCAGTGAAGACGTGGTCAACGGAGATAGTGAGGACCTGATTAAGTTTTTCTTTGAGCTCGTCTCCCTCGCCAAAGGCCTTCAAGTTCCGGGGAGCTTTGTAGGCGCCCCCGGACTTCTTCCCGTAGGGCTTCCTTTCCTCGTGGGCACCAACTTCTTTCAGTAGTGCCTCCTGCATAGCCACATACACCCCCGCCTTGTGGCGGAATTCGCTATAAGTGTTGGGACATGCGAGGTGCATTTCCTTCCAGAGGTCGGTGCCCCTCCTGAGTCCGGCCATCGCTGCGACGACCTTGGTGTCCTCACTCACTGGCTCACCTTCCAGCAGGATTTTATCGAACCTTTCCAGGTATTGCTGGTCGGTCTCGCTCTCTCTTTGGTGGATGTTGGCGAGCCGGTGTTTCTGGGTAAGGTAGGATCCGAACCCAGAGAAGAGGGCCAGGAACTCCCGTGAGAGTTGGCCAAATGAGCAGATTGACCCCGGGGTGAGTGAAGAGAACCAACGGTGAGCTCGGTCCCCTAGGGTCAGCGGGAAGTTCCGGTACTGGGTGGAGTCGGTGGCGTCGACCGAAATCATGAAATCCGTATACTTGGCCAGGTGGACTTTTGGGTCCGATTCGCCTTCGTATGCGGACATCACCGGGAATTGAATTTTCTTCTGGACCGGTGCGCGGAGGATGACAGGTGCCAATGGAGAGGTGGGGAGAGTCGTGGCGTCAGGTCCGCCAGACTTGGCTGCTACTTGTGCTTGTAGCATTTCAACCTGCCTTTTTCAGTGAGGCCAGCTCGTCATCTCGGGTCACCTCCGGCGGAGGGTGCTCAAAGGTCATGCGTCTCGTGGACGCACGTCCCCGAGGTGCCTCACTCTGGGGTGACCTCTCAGTGGTGGGCTGGAATTGGCGTCCGCCGTGGGGGCCTAACCGGTCAGTGGCGGGCCTCCTCAGCCTTTCGTGGGCTGTGCGTGGCTGCTGGTCGGAGTCCCCATGGGACGCAGCTGGGACTGCCGTACGCTCATTTTCTTCGTACCTCGGGCCCAGGCGGCCTTGGAGGACTTCCCTCCTTTTAGATTGGTGGGTGCCAGATACCCCGGTGTAGGCCGACTCCCTTCCAGTGTAAGGAGCGGGACCCTCCTCCACCATTTTGGCCTTGCCGGTCCTCTCCCTGAGCTGGCGAGCTTGTGCCGAGCTCGCCTCCTGCTCGGTGGGGAGTACGCTGTAGTCCCCCCTGGTTTGGGTGCCTTGGGTGGGCCTGGTCTGCTCCCGGGTTTCGGCGGCTGGAGCTCGCCTGGGTACTAAGGCGAGCTCGTCCTGCTGTCGCTGCTGCAGCCTTTGTAGGGTCGCGATGGTGCGTTGGAGCTCGTCAGGAT
>JAPKLY010000076.1:0-149266 GCA_026898435.1 Prunella vulgaris | reverse complement strand
TCTAACACTTCGGACCCCTGCTTCTTAGTTAGGCATTTGAGTAGGGGTAGAGAGAATCCACGTTTATAGAGCTGGCCATCCAGCAGCGTATATCTGGCAGCTTGCTTTACTAACCGGCTAGCTTCCCAGGTGTCTACGGGGGTTGTTCCGTCTGCTAAGTATTTTCGGATTGGAGTGCACCAATCTTCACCATCTTCACTATCCTCTTGCCCCCCACTCGAGGTCTGATTTATCTTGTAAGTTGGGAATTTTAAACAGTAGTAGTAGGTCGAACACGCCGCTTTGAATTCATTAATAAAAGGGCGGCCAAGGAACCCGTTGTAGGAGGACTGCTGGTCGACAACTAGGAAATCTATGAGCCTAGTCAGTCTCCTTTCGGGGTCCTCAGCCGATACAAGTTGGACGCTCAACCTAACACTACCTAGGGGGACGGTTACAGCTTCTCCGAACCCCACTATCCTAGCATTGCTAGGTTCTAGGTACGACTCAAAATCACCTAAGGCATCCAAGGTGGACTTGAAGAGGATGTTGGTGAATGCGCCGGTGTCCACAAGTAGCCTGTGAACTCGGACGTTCATGATGTCAGCGGTTATCACCAACGAGTCGTTGTGGGGCATCAGTACCCCCTCCAGGTCCGCTGAAGAAAATGTCAGCTCGTCAGCGAGCTGTGAGACAGACCTGGGGCCGGAGCTGCCTTCCTGGACTTGGTTTATGGCCCAGATTTCGGCCTTCCTTTTTCTCTTCGATATGGAGGATCCCCCGTCCTGGAGACCTCCTGCAGCTCTGATTTCTTCCTCAAGAACCAAGAGTTCCCGAGTAGGCTCCATATTTTGCTGAGGTTGGGGAGGTGCCCTCCGTCTGTGATGGGGACCAGGTTGGTCTGCTTCCTCCTCCTCGTCGTCGGAGGTAGCCTTCCTTTCGAACCTCGGTCTCTTAGCTGGGGCCTTCTTCACGAACTCGGCCAATTTCCCCTCCTCGTAAAATTTCCAGAGTTGCTTGAGGAGGTCTCGGCACTCGCTGGTGAAGTGGCCGATGGCCTGATGGTAGGCACAGAACTTGTTGGGATTGAGCTTCGTGCGGTCCTGGCGGATCCGCCTTGGCTCCTCCAGCATGGCCTTGCCTTTGACGGCAGTGAAGACGTGGTCAACGGAGATAGTGAGGACCTGATTAAGTTTTTCTTTGAGCTCGTCTCCCTCGCCAAAGGCCTTCAAGTTCCGGGGAGCTTTGTAGGCGCCCCCGGACTTCTTCCCGTAGGGCTTCCTTTCCTCGTGGGCACCAACTTCTTTCAGTAGTGCCTCCTGCATAGCCACATACACCCCCGCCTTGTGGCGGAATTCGCTATAAGTGTTGGGACATGCGAGGTGCATTTCCTTCCAGAGGTCGGTGCCCCTCCTGAGTCCGGCCATCGCTGCGACGACCTTGGTGTCCTCACTCACTGGCTCACCTTCCAGCAGGATTTTATCGAACCTTTCCAGGTATTGCTGGTCGGTCTCGCTCTCTCTTTGGTGGATGTTGGCGAGCCGGTGTTTCTGGGTAAGGTAGGATCCGAACCCAGAGAAGAGGGCCAGGAACTCCCGTGAGAGTTGGCCAAATGAGCAGATTGACCCCGGGGTGAGTGAAGAGAACCAACGGTGAGCTCGGTCCCCTAGGGTCAGCGGGAAGTTCCGGTACTGGGTGGAGTCGGTGGCGTCGACCGAAATCATGAAATCCGTATACTTGGCCAGGTGGACTTTTGGGTCCGATTCGCCTTCGTATGCGGACATCACCGGGAATTGAATTTTCTTCTGGACCGGTGCGCGGAGGATGACAGGTGCCAATGGAGAGGTGGGGAGAGTCGTGGCGTCAGGTCCGCCAGACTTGGCTGCTACTTGTGCTTGTAGCATTTCAACCTGCCTTTTTCAGTGAGGCCAGCTCGTCATCTCGGGTCACCTCCGGCGGAGGGTGCTCAAAGGTCATGCGTCTCGTGGACGCACGTCCCCGAGGTGCCTCACTCTGGGGTGACCTCTCAGTGGTGGGCTGGAATTGGCGTCCGCCGTGGGGGCCTAACCGGTCAGTGGCGGGCCTCCTCAGCCTTTCGTGGGCTGTGCGTGGCTGCTGGTCGGAGTCCCCATGGGACGCAGCTGGGACTGCCGTACGCTCATTTTCTTCGTACCTCGGGCCCAGGCGGCCTTGGAGGACTTCCCTCCTTTTAGATTGGTGGGTGCCAGATACCCCGGTGTAGGCCGACTCCCTTCCAGTGTAAGGAGCGGGACCCTCCTCCACCATTTTGGCCTTGCCGGTCCTCTCCCTGAGCTGGCGAGCTTGTGCCGAGCTCGCCTCCTGCTCGGTGGGGAGTACGCTGTAGTCCCCCCTGGTTTGGGTGCCTTGGGTGGGCCTGGTCTGCTCCCGGGTTTCGGCGGCTGGAGCTCGCCTGGGTACTAAGGCGAGCTCGTCCTGCTGTCGCTGCTGCAGCCTTTGTAGGGTCGCGATGGTGCGTTGGAGCTCGTCAGGATTGCTGACCAGGTCCCTCAGAGCGGGGGCCAAGTCTTCCTGGGTCACCGCAATTCGCGGAGGTCGCGGAGCTGCGGTGCTCTTCTGGGGAGGTGGTTGTGATGTCTCCACAACCTGGCGTGAGGTCTCCACCTCGGCCTGATTTTGATCGCCCCCTTTAGACCTTCCCGCAGCTGCGGAGGCCTGTCCCTTGGCGGCTCGAGTGTTAGCCATTTTTGGGTTTCAGAGGGGGTAACTTGCTGAAGGGCGTCGAAGTGGAGGGAGATCTTCAAGTGTTCTTGAGTTTTATCAAGAACACCTTCAAATATTCAAACCTTCAACCAAACCCTAACTTTTTCGTTCTTGAGATTTTTAATTTTTCAGGTTCAAGCGGCACCCTCCTTCTAGCGCCAAATTGTTGATAGAATTTGCTGATTGTGTTTGTTATGTGGCTTTACAACGAATTAATTCTACCAAACAATAATCTTATGATTTTATGTTCTTGGGGAGGGAGAGAAGAGAGCTTAGAGAGGGAAATATTGTAATAGGAATTGTATTGATTTTCAGAATTGTGAGAATTGTCTGAATAGTACAAGAGAGGTCTTATTTATAGGTGTGCGAGTGTGAGATGGCACCTTACGAGCCTATGTGGCTTCCGGTGTTGACGAGAGTTCCTTACCCTCGTCTCGATCTCTCACACCGCTTCCCCTACCGCGCCTCGTCCTACTACTATGCCTTAGACTAGATGGGCCTCATTAAAAACCTCGTCGTAAACCACCCTTCTGGACAAACCGGACGAAGGGAAAAAGAGCGCGCCATCAGGGTCCTATTGACTAACGAGTGAGCTTATGGGCGAGCTCCCAGCGAGCTCCATTAGGTTGGGCGAGCTCTCGAGCCTTGACCAGATTTTGGGATATCGGGCGAGCTCTGGTGTACCCACAGACGGGCGAGCTCTGGACCTTCTCCAGCTCGGATGGGCTCTGGCGACCTGGCAAACCTTGGGGATTATTTCTGAAACCGACGTATTAGTTCGCCATATCAACAGAGGGCACCCGTTGTAGCTGAAAGTGGATTGGAAATAAAATTTAGCAAAAATAAAATTGGATTGGAAATAGTAAAAAATTAAGGGTGCATACCATGCACCCTTGTGCACAGGAGAAACACTCTATATATATTAGCTGAACTTGGACTTGTTAAAGAGGGTATTTACATTGCAAACCATGTAATAATTTATGTTTGATATTGACATAGTTATATTTGGACAAAATATTTTAATTTTGATTAACTCTTGTGGTGGATCAAACACAAGACATGCACTTATCAATAAAAAATTATCATCGATAATATTTATGATATGTATTATCATTTATCATATTACTCCCTCTATCCCATAAGAATTTGCACAGGTTTCTTATTCGAACGTCCCACACAAATTTGCACACTACTAATAAAGAAAACATTAATATACGTGTACACTCACAAACCTATACACATATTTACCCATATACCACTACTTTATATATAAAATACATTTTCCTTAAAAAATGTGCCTTCCCGTAGGGTGCAAATTCCTACGGAACGGAGGGAGTAATAACCTATGATACACGGATTCTTCTAAAAATATTATAATGCAGTATCGGATTCGCACCCACACCCTAAAAATGGTAAGATTCTTGAAATCTCGTGTCGGATTCTCCACGTGGCGAATCTAGCTATCGGATTCTCGAATCCACTGCATTAATCCTATTTATAAGCATTAAATATATTTTTTAAATTGAATTCTATTATTTCGTATAATTTAAATTGATAGTTTGACACTCGTTTTAGATTGAATTTACTACTATGATTTTTATATTGAACTAATGTAACTCGAATTGATATTTTTTTTACATAATTATATTATATTATAGAATATACTCAAATTTTAGGTGATAAAAAATATAATTGATTTATATAATTTTTATAAAAAATATATTTTTAGATATTATATATAATAAAATACACAAATTCTTATATGCACAAGGGTGCATACTATGCACCCTTGTTAATGGGCTGAATTTTCGGCCCTTTGTATTTGGGCCCAATTAAAAAAGAAATTGGACCCGACTTTGGTATCCGTTTTGAAAACGCGCGGACCCTATTCGTGTTTTAATTAAACCGGCTATTAACCGCCTTTTCCTTCCTTGTATCATTGTTTCGTGTTCTATCTTTTTTCAAACTACGTCAGTTTCGTGTTCTACTTTCCAAGTTTCAGTTCTTTGTTCTTCTTTTTCTTCGTGATTCATTTTCTTTGGATTTCGTCTGGAATATACATTGTAAGTGATTTTTTATCAGTATCATTGTATTTGATTTTAGTATTTTGTTTTTTGAGTATCGTTTTTAATGATCTTTCTCTGTTTGTAATTTTCTTAGGGTTTGGATTTTTGTTATAATGGTGAAGAAGAGGAAATATGCTGTTCTTAAAGGGAGTGGACCTAAGTACAAGAAAGATATTGTGTATCAGAGGAAAAAACATCGACATTCTCCTGTGAATAAGTGTGAAGAGATAGTTCCTTTCGTTGGTGATCGTGTTGAACATGCATCGAAGGAAGAAGATGATAGACTTATTGTTTTTTTGAAGAAGAAGAAGAAATCTATCAAATCACTTGTAAACAAAGCGAAATCTGGAAAGGAAATCTCAAGCAAAGGGAAATATGCTAAGGTTGTTTCATTGGAGGTGCATTCTGTATCTGGAGAAGAGATTTCTAGGTTTTTTTTTTTTTTTGTTATTTGGGTATAATTTTGTTATTCTTTGGGTATTTTTTTTAGTCTTTGGGTATTATTTTTTCTGCTATGGGTATCTCTGTGTTATACTTTGGGTATCACTTATTTTATGTTCGGGTATTATTATTTATTTGCTTTTTTAGTATGTAATAGGTCATTTTGTTGTAGTTATTTTGTTAATTGAATTGTTTTGTTATTTGTTATTTGATTTTGTGTATTTTCTGTGATTGTTTGATATATATTTGTTATTATGTAGTTATATTTAGTGTATTATTTGGTTGTTATTTTTGTATTTTTTGACTTTTACCTTGGGTATTATTTTTTACTTCTTTGGGTATTTTGTTATTCAACTTTAGGTATCATTTTGTTTGTCTTGAGGTATTTTTTGTTGTTGTTGATGTATTTATTAATTGGTTTTCATTATATTTTCTTTTGGATATTACTTAATGTATTATATATTATTTGTGTTGCAGTAAAATTATATCTCAGTGTCGTGCACATGGATTATGACAATTGGCGAAAAGTTTGAATGATCAACAAAGGGCATCTTTGGAGTGTATTGGTTTTGTAGGTTTGTTGGATTTAAAGCTTAATCGGCTTGTAAACAGTGGCATGATTGATTGGCTTGTTGATAATTTCAATGGTAGCAGTCGTATGTTAATGGTTGATTATTTTCGGCAGTTTACAGTTACTGCTGATGATGTTTACGATATTTTTAAGATTCCAAGGAACGAAGGGAGAGAGGTCCCTCTTTATAGTAGGTCTGATGATTGTTCTGTTTTTAATACTTTTGCTGAGAAGTATGGGTTTGTTGCAAAGAGTCCGATAGGGAAACTTTCTTCGATTATTAAGGATAAATGTCCTAATGGTGGTGATGATTTTAACCGGTTATTTATTTTGTATAGTATGTGTTCTTTTCTCTGTCCTTCTGCAAATAGAAGTGTTAACCCCATCTTTTTAAAGCATTAGAGAATCCAGACTGTATTCTTGAGTTTGATTGGTGTGAACTTGTGTTGAGGAGGTTGTCTGAGTCTATTACTTTGTACAAAAGGGGTGCTGTAAAAAACATCAGTAGCTGTGTCATTCTTTTACAAATAATATATTTTCACCGGTTAAAGTGGAGAGGTGTTTGTGAACCTCATTCTATTCCATTGATCAAACATTGGACTGATGAGAAGTTGAAGAAAAGGGTTGCTCAAGAGGTTAGTGCTGGAAGATTTGGTTCAGGTGAGTTAGTTGAGGATTTGTATCCACTTTCTAGTAATGGAATCCTGAATAAAACACCAACGGAGTCAAGGTGTGTTTCAAAGAATGAGGAGGAAAAGGAATATGATGATCAGTTTCAGGTATTTATTTTGGTAGTCTTTGTGTATTTTTTTTTACTGTATGGGTATTAATATGTTTATCTTGGGGTATTAATAATTTTTATATTTTATTATTCTATTGATTTTTGTTTATTAGTTAATTATTAATTAGAATTGGTTTTTTTATTATTTACATTTTATCTTGCAGGAGATAAAAGAATTGTTATTGTCAATTAAAGGTGAAGCAAGAGAATTTTCTGAAAACTTTAATGTAAAGGTTCAGAAGCTTATGGACTGTATCCAGAATGCAAATTTAAATAGTTCTAAGTTAGAATCCACTGCTGAATCTGATGTGTCTGACACTTAGAAATTTTTTATGAATCCTAAGCTTCATCGTTATGTTGATAAGCTTGTGAAGTATGTGACATTGATGAAGCAATTTGCTGATTCAGCTCCGAGTTTTAAATTGCTTACTCCAGATCCTGTTGTTTTTTAAACTAATCTTAGTAGTTCTGAAGATTGGTTTGATGAGGCTTACTATGGAGACATTGTTGGAGACCTTGTTAATTTGAAGAATTATAAAGGAAAAACTGTTTATAAGGTTGATAAGGGTGTTCAGGTTTCTGATTTTGAGAAGGTTTTTCATGAGAAGGGTGTTCAGGTGTCTGATTTTGAGAAGGTTTTTCATGACAAGGGTGTTCAAGTGTCTGATTCTGAGGATGTCGTTCATGATAAGGGTGTTCAGGTGTTTGATTTTGAGAAGGTCGTTCATGAGAAGGGTGTTCAAGTGTGTGATCCTGAGATTTCTGAGAAGGTTGTTGGAAAAGATAAAATTTCTGATGATGGTCAAGCTGGTAAAGAAATGGAAGAAGTTGCTCGAAAAGAGAAAGTTTCTGGTACATATCCTGAGGTTTGGAAAGTTATGAAGAAGTTTGATAAAGCTGCTGCAGTAAAGAGTGCATAGGTTGAGAAGACTCCACAAGGTGAAGTGATGTTGAAGAGTAGATTGGGTGGTCTTGATGGTGAACTTGAAGAAGCAATAAAATCTGTTAGCATGAATAGAGGGAATGTAGGTGATGATAGTAGGAGTTTGTTTTGGTTGATACATGATGATATTGGATATGTATCCAAATTGGTGAGAGCAAATAAGAGGATTTATAAAACAATGTTCCAAACTCACTTGGAGGTTGTCGATTTCTGTTTTTATGATGGAGAGGGATCTGTTGCAGTGTAAGTATTATTTCAATTTTTTATTTTTAGTTTTTATTGTATGTATATAATGTTTTTTTTTTTTTTTTACTTTTTTTACTTTGCAGGGATAACTATTATTTGTACAAAGATTCTATTTTTGTGAATAAAGATGGAATAATGAGTTTGTTGCCCAATGAAGAAATTGACAGCACCATCATTACTGCATGGTGCTTGGAGGTTAATGCTGAGCTTATTTCTGATTCAAGGAGGAGCAGATTCTGTTTTAATCTTAATCACAACGTAAGACTCATCTTTATTTGTTTTTGTGTTATTATTATTTGCATAATGAGTTGTCTTTGGGTGTCAATGTATTGTTGATGGGTATTAATATTTGTTGTTTGGGTATTTGTTATTTGTTCTTTGGGTATTTTAATTTTTCTTTGGGTATTTCTCATTTGTTCTTTGGGTATTTCTCAATTGTTCTTTAGGTTATCTTTTGTGTTGTTGGGTATTAGTAATTGTTCTTTGGGTATTTCTTATTTGTTCTTTGGGTATTTTACTTTGTTCTTTGGGTATTTCTCATTTGTTGTTTATGTGTCAATGAATTGTTGTTGGATATTACTAATTGTTCTTTGGGTATTTTATTTTCTTCTTTGGGTATTTTTCAGTTGTTATTTAGGTTATCATTGATTGTTAATGAATTGATGTTGTGTATTAGTAATTGTTCTTTTTGTATTAGTAGTTGTTATTTATTAAATTGTTATTTGTGTTTATTTTTTTACTGTTTATTATATATGAATTTGTATTTTATTTTATTTTATTTTATTTTGTGGAACAGTATTTTGTTGGAGAAGTTGTAGTGAATGGAAAATCTACAAAAAGTATTGAAAATGATGTTTACTCAGCTTGGAATGAATGGCTATCTGTGTATGAGGGTTCATTTATAACGGCTGATATGGTTAGTATTTATTATTTTTATTTTTCGGTATTTTTTTATATTATTATTTTTTAATTATTTTTTTACAGCTTTTTATTCCTGTTGGTATCCACAATCATTATGTTGTTGTTGCAATTAATTTTGTTGACGGCAAAGTACACTTGTTGGATAACTTGTGGCATGAGGAGAAGATTACTGATTACACTAAATCTGCTCATTTATTGGTATATATCTCTAACATTTTAAATGTTTTTGTTTGTTCGTTTTTATTATATGTTAATTTATTTTTTGTTGTTTTATGTTTTAGTGTATTTTGATGAGACGATTTTTGGCATCAAAGAAACATCCTAGATGTTGGGACAATCTGAGTGTTTTGATTAGATCCCAAAACCCCTGATGAATTTGCCTAAGTACAGTAGTTCAGGTTTGTCTAGTTCAGGATAGTCAGGTTAGGAATTCAGTTCAGGGGGAACGTGCTGAAGACTGAAGAATATTGGAGTTGACCCAATTTACTGAAGTCTGATGTGCAATCCATCCTGAAGAAGTCAGAGTCAGTCTTGCTGAAGATTGCCTGAAATGAAGCTGAAGAACGAAGCCTGATGATCCATCCTAAAGACAATCCTGAAGTACCATTGACTAATGTTTCTACTGGGTACTCTAAGCATACTCAGGACAAAACTTAGTCAGTGAAGAGTATGTATAACCTATCAGGCTGTGCTAAATACACATAAGACCTGACTTAGGTCTTGGTTCAGTTTACCTGAATCATGTAAGTCCAAAGTAAAAAGGTTACACATACTGGGCTGAATAACCTATCAGGCTGTGCTGAATGCACATAAGACCTGACTTAGGCATTGGTTCAGTTTACCTGAATCATGTAAGTCCAAAGCAAAAAGGTTATTTATGCTATGGGACAAGAGACAAAGAGAATGTCAGTAAGACTCCAATAAGACAAACATTCAGGCTGAGTTATTAACAAGAGACTCAGAGTATTGAATGTACGAGGAAGGACAAATGTCTGAAGGTCAACTAGTCGTTAGAACGGAAAGCCAATGATCTTTCGACACGTATGTACGGAGTCTGCGTAGCATTTAATGCGGCATTTAATGCGTCTCAGAGTTGCAGGCGGCGGGACAAACTTGCCAGATTAAGCATGTCGATTAGGTCAACAGTACATCTAGCCTGCAACCACCCCCTAAAATAGGAAAGATTTGATTTGATCTCCTCCAACGGATCTCTTTTGAATCTTGCCTATAAATATGGAGAGCCTTGCACCCATTCAAGGCTAACGGGAAATTTCCAAGCGTAAGCTCTCAAGAATCTAAGCACTCAAAGCATACTTTGAACAACACTCTGCAATTAAATTTCCCTAGTGTTGTAGTAGGATTCTCTCTGTATTTGCTTAGATCGATAGCTCTAATATTTAGCATTGTTTTGTACTGCTAGAACTATCCTAGTTGGAAACCAAGAATACCAAACCACTCAGGGTGTGAGATTGGTTGGTTAGAAGGACTGGGACTTGTAAAATGCCCAGGGGTCAGTTCCTAAGAGGGAAAGTTGGCTATTCGTGTCCCTTGGCACGTAAAACCCAAGTACCTATCCTCAGGGTTTTGAGGATAGCTTCATGTTAAATCAGGCCGTGGACGTAGGAGTTGGTTATCTCCGAACCACATTAAAAAGACCCTTGTGTGCTGATTTACATTCTTGTTCAGGATCATAACTGTCATCATACTAAACTGAACATTCTGCATTGTTTTTATATTCAGGACTGAATCAATCATCCTGAATCCTAATACTGTGCACTCAGCCTTAACCACCAGTTTACTAAGCAAACTCAGAGAAAACGTTTTCAGAAACTAAAACGAGTAGAAACTAAGGGCTCACTTTCCGCACGTACTCTAGCTCACTGAGATAGTAGTCCAACAGACTAGCTTCCGAGCAGTCAGTATGTTTGTTATCTCTACTGAGCGTCCGAGCACTTTACTCACACTCAACTTATCTGACTCATTACTGAACGGTCCCTGCTGCCACTGTGGACCCTCAGCTTACTGAGTAATTCAGGAAATCCTGACTGAGCGTGTTAGAGCATTTTTCTGAGTCTTTCAGAAAAATCTGACATCAGTGTATTCCCCCATACACTGATTATACTCGTTTCGGGACCAACAAGTGGTATCAGAGATGTGGTTCAAAAGACCACTGACTTTGTTTACCAACAGTTTCTGAGGAGAAACTTTTGGTGGTCAATGGAACAGATCTGTTTCAGAAAACCTGCATACATGGCATCCGGTTCTAAGCGCCTTGAAGGCTGTCTTCCTGAATTCTCTATTGATAATTATGACTATTGGAAATTCAGGGTACTCGCACATCTCTATTCCATCCATGATCAGATGCCTTTGGTGATTGAGCAAGGTCCGATCAAATTCATGAGGAATCTTCAGATGACCTGGCCCGTTGCTGGCAATGTTCCTGTTCCAGCCACCGGAGATGAAGAAGTGGAGAGGTCCGCGCTTAATTCTAATCAGATTAAGCAAATCGGACTGGATAATGTTGCTAAGAACATTATACTCCACACCATTTCTTACGAGAATTCGGTCAGGCTCATGCACCTGAAGACGGCAAAGGAGATCTGGGATGCCTTGAGGGAGATGAGTGAGGGATCAGAAAAGATCAAGGAGAACAAGAGAGATCTTGCGATCATGAAATTTGAGGCCTTCCGGATGTTAGAGGGAGAGTCCATCGATCAGATGGAAGCTCAGTTCATTAAGATGATGAACGAGCTAGCAACCCTTGGGAAGGAGTTTCCCAAGAGGGAGGTGTCTTCTAAAATCCTGAACTGTCTCCCTGAAAGATGGGACACAGGAGTGATTTTGTTAAAGAACACTCAGGATCTCACCAATATTACTCACTCTCACCTATTCTCAGAGCTTAAGGCTCTGGAGTTCGACCTCGATAAGAGGAAGAAGAAGGGTGTTGACAGTGAGGAAGTTAGTGAGGAGAAGACTCCTGAAAAGGAGAATAGCGTGGCTTTTAAAGCTACTCCTGAGCCTAAGGCTGGATCTGGCTCTAAGTCTCTGAAGGACATGAACAAGGATGAGCTAGCCTTGGAATATAGCCTGATGGCGCGGCATTTCGAGAAACTGAACTCTCAATTCGGAAGGTATAAGAAATTTTATACTGACAGCCGTGATCGCAGGTACTCCAGCCCCAGGAGATCGAGCCCCCGGAGAGAAGAGATGAGGGGTTCAGATTCCAGGAGAGATCGTGATGAGCCTGAGCGGCGAAGAGATGAGAAGAGGAGAGATGATGAGCCCAGAAGATCCAGCTCCAAACCTGAACGATCATCAGGGAGCAGGAGGGAGTCATCAGATAAAAGGTACACTGACAAGAAGTTTACTTCTGATGTAGATCAGTGCTACCACTGTAAGAAGACCGGGCATTATCAGTATGATTGTCCGGAGCTAAGTGCTCGTGAGTGAGAGGATCGAAGAGCCAAGAGAGAGCTCAAGGTATCAGACCGGAGAGCTATGCTTGCTGAGAATTCCTCAGATTCAGATGGCCCAGGACGTCGGTCCCCTGAACTCTTCTCCGATGAGGAGTATGATGACCTCTGCCTGATGGCAGATGATGAGGTATGTTTTTCTGCCTCTTCTCCTGATCACGCACCTGAGCTTAGCTCAGACTCAGCAGGAGAACTCGACCTTCAGCTCGCTCTAGAGCAATTGATGGTTGACTTCTCAAGGCTGCATGAGACTCATACTTACACAGTGGATGTGAATGCACAGCTGAGTGAAGAAAACGATCGGTTAATTGAGTCTCTCAGAGTGAGAGATACTGAGGAAGCCCTCAGATTAGTACATCTTCAGGAAGAGCTGCTTCATGCTCGGAACAAGCATGATGAAGCTCCACTGGAGGTGGAAAGACTGAAGGGTGTAATCAGCTCGCTGATTGATACTCGTGACACTGATATGTTCCTCGCTCAGGAACAACTGATGATTGAGCGAATCGCTCTAAGAGTGATGTTCGAAACTGAGTGGCAAGCTGGCCTTTGTGCTGAGCAAACTGCTTGGGATCTTGAATTGATCTCAAAAGAGAAAGCTCACGAAGAGTTGGTGCTTCAGTACACCACTGAAATTGAGGCCCTGAAAGAAACAAATGGGCATCTTGAGGTTAAGCTGAAGAAGTTACATGAGTCTTCCCTAGTGGTTGATGAGTTAACAAGTTTCTCTCAGCATACCGATGGTGCCAAAGCTGGGTTAGGCTATGATGCCTCTAAAGACCTAAAGGGCAAGAAGAAGAGAGGTGCTTCAGGGAGCAACTCTCAGAAGAAGTTTGTCCCTGCCCAAACTGACGACAAGAGCCCAAGTGTTGCTCGTTAGGATAAAGGCAAAGGGAAGGAGAAAATGCCTGCTGAACCTGTCAGGCAAAGGACTGAGGAACCAAAGCCAAAACCTAAGGGAAAGGCCAAGGCTCCTCATCCTGAGTCGAGGAAGACAGATCAAAGGAACTCCAAGGCTCAGCCTAGGAATCCTCGAGCTGGAAAGAATTCCGCTCCTAGCACTTCGCAGGCTCAGCCTAGAAACGCTCAGGGTGGAAGGAACTCTGGTCAGAGGAAGTGTCAGGCAAGGCCAAGGACTACTGAGGTCCAGACTCCTCAGGCAGGGCACAGAGTCCATCAGGAGCGTCCCAATCCTCAAAGGAGAAGGACAAACCAAATGGCCTCTAAAAGGCAACGGAGACTTGACTCCGATAACCCTCAGATCAGACCTCAAGTGCCAAGAGGTCAGGCCCGAGCTGCTCCTTCTCAGGACAGACCCCAGCCCAATGCACCCAGGCCAAAGAGGAACAGGAGGCCCGCCCCCAGGAATCAATCCAGGGCTCCTGAAACTCAGGCTGACACCCATACACCCTCAACTTCCCAGGCACCAAGGAAGAAGAGGACTGTGTATGTTGATGTTTCTGGGAGACAGGTTTACACTTCTGAGGCTATCAGAATTGTTAAACAAATCTGGATCCCGAAGGGTATGACTGACTCTATAGGACCCAATACGAGATGGGTACCTGAGGCTTGATTCTTTTCAGGTCGTTGCGGGCTACAAGAAGAAGGAGGAGGATCAGATGAAGGACTGGTACTTGGACTCAGGGTGTTCCAGGTACATGACCAGATTTCGTGATCTCCTTCAGGATTATGTAGCTCAAGAAGGCCCACAGGTAACCTTTGGTGATAACTCTAAGGGTTTCACCAGGGGATTCAGAACCCTTGTTATTGGCTCTGTCCGTGTACTGAATGTATCATATGTTGAGGGACTGAGACATAACTTACTCTCGGTCAGTCAGTTCTGTGACCGAGGATATAGTGTAGAATTTACATCTAACATATGTCTTGTGAAGGACAAATCTACACTACAGGTTCTGATTACAGGTGTCAGGAGGGGCAATGTATATTTTGCTGACTTCAAGAGCAGCCCTCCTGAAACTTGTTTGGTCGCTAAGAGCTCCTCTGAGCTCAGTTGGCTTTTGCATAAACTCCTGAGTTACTTAAACTTCAAGATTATTAACAAAATTTCTAGACTTTCTCTTGTAGATGGTCTACCTAATGAAGTTTTTAGCAAAGACCACGTGTGCGGAGCATGTTAGGAAGGCAAGGAAACCAAAGCCTCATTCAAAGAGAAAGAAACCTTCTCAACTGACAGAGTGCTTCAGCTCCTGCACATGGATCTCTTTAGTCCAGTTACTCCTGTCAGCATAAATGGTAGGAAATATACCCTTGTTGTTGTTGATGATTATTCCAGGTACACATGGGTTATTTTCTTGCTGAACAAGAAGGAGACTCAGGTCAAGCTTCCGGAGTTACTCAAGCAATTGAGTACTGAATAGGGTCAGAGCATTGTCAGGATCCGATCAGATCGAGGAACAGAGTTTATAAACTCTATTATAACTGACTTTTGTACTAACCATGGTATAACTCATGAGACTTCTGCAGCCAGGAGCCCTCAGCAGAATGGGGTAGCTGAAAGAAGGAACCGGACCCTGAAGGAAGCTACCAGGACCATGCTGGCTGAGTCAGGACTGCCCAAGAAGTACTGGGCTGAAGCAATCAATACTGCTTGCTACACTCAGAATCGATCTATGCTGAACAAACAACATGCTCAGACACCTTATGAAACTTGGAACAAGAGGAAGCCTCGCATCTCTTATTTCCATATTTTTGGGTGTAAGTGTTTCATCCCGAACAATGGGAAAGACCAGCTGAAAGCCTTTGATAGAAAATCTGATGAGGGAGTTTTCTTAGGATACTCTTCAGTCAGTAAAGCTTTCAGGGTGTATAACTGTCGGACCCTTTGTGTGGAGGAAACACCTCATGTTGCATTTGATGAGACTACATCAGTGCGTAGAAAACAGGTTCCGAGTCCTGACACTGAGGGGGTTACCAAGAGAGTAACAAGACTGAGTCTGAAAAATCATGAATTCAAGATCAAACTTGTCAGTGCTCCCAAAGGATGGGATGATGATGATGAAGATCAGGATGGACCTCAGGCCAACCCTCAGGAAGCCCCAGCCTCGGAGAATGTTGAGTCTCAGACGGAGGGACAGACTCAACCTGAGGTACGTACTGTTGGTGATGATGCTTCTGCACCTGAGACAGTTACTGAGTCCAACACTGTAGGGGGAAACAATGTCTCTGATGTTGCCCAACCCTCGGAAAATGACTCAGTATCCCCTGTTCTTGCTCGTTCTGCTTCTTTGCCTGTGATTGTTGAGACTAATGTTTCAGGATCAGGCGAAGGGACGTCAGCAGCTCCCAGTGCAGCCGTCAGCAGGAGGCGGTGACTAGATGATCACTCATTGGCTGATATCATTGGTGATGTCAATGAGGGGGTCAGGACAAGGTTGTCCTTTGGCGAGAGAGCTATGTTTTGTTGTTTCCTAAGTGATCAGGATCCTAAAAGCATAGAAGAAGCTCTTGCTAACCCCAACTGGATCCTAGCCATACAGGATGAGCTCAATCAGTTTGAGCGGAATCAGGTTTGGGAGTTAGTTGAGAGACCTAGGTGTCAACATATTATTGACACGAAGTGAGTTTTTAAGAACAAGAGGGATGAGAAGAATGTTGTTGTCAGGAATAAGGCTAGACTAGTGGCAAAGGGTTACTCTCAAGCCGAAGGAATAGACTATGATGAGACCTTTGCTCCGGTCGCAAGGTTGGAAGCAATCAGGTTGTTTCTGGCATATGCAACATTCAAGAAGTTCAAAGTGTATCAGATGGATGTAAAGAGTGCTTTTCTGAATGGTGTACTAAATGAGGAGGTCTATGTTGAGCAACCTCCAGGGTTCGAAGTTGGTGACAAGATATATCACCTGAAGAAAGCTCCAAGAGCTTGGTATGATACACTATCCCAATTCCTGATAGACCACGGGTTCGTGAAAGGAATAGTGGACAGGACCCTCTTCCGGATATCAGAAGGGGAGGACATTCTCTTGGTTCAGATTTAAGTGGATGACATAATATTTGGATCTCCTAATCTGAAGCTTTGTGAGAAATTCTCCAAGCTGATGATTGGGAAATTTGAGATGTCAATGATGGGAGAAAAGAACTTCTTTCTGGGTCTCCAAGTTAGGCAATCTGACTCCGGAATCTTCATTAATCAGTCTAAATATGCGAGGGACTTGATTCAGAAATTCGGAGTTCAGTCCAGCAAAGTCTCACGTATTCCCATGAACACAAATGAGAAGCTGGATCCTGACAAAGAAGGAGTCTCAATAAATTAGACTGAATATAGGGCACTAATAGGATCCTTATTGTACATGACTGCAAGTCGTCCTGGCATTACTTATGCAGTCGGAGTTTGTACAAGGTATCAGTCTGATCCGAATAAGAGTCATCTAGAGAGTGCCAAAAAGATACTGAAATACCTGAGAGGTACAGTCAATCTAGGACTTTGGTATCCCTCTGATGACAATCTAGAACTGACTGGCTATTCAGATGCAGATTGTGGAGGCTGTAGGCTTGATAGGAAATCAACTACAGGTACATGTCAGTTTCTAGGGAGTAAACTGATCTCTTGGTTTTCTAAGAAGCAAACCAGTGTTGCAACGTCTACTACTGAGGCTGAGTATATGGCGGCAGGCAGTTGTTGTTCTCAGATCCTTTGGCTGAAACAGCAACTGAGAGACTACCAAATTGAGGCCACTGAAGTCCCAATTTATTGTGACAATATTAGTGCCATCGCCATATCCCAAAACACAGTCTTACACACAAGGTGTAAGCATGTAGACATCAGGCATCACTTCATAAGAGATCATGTTGAGAAGAAGGACATCAGGATGGAGAGAGTCCCTACTGATAAACAGAGAGCTGACATTTTGACTAAGGCTTTGCCTGAAACCAGATTTGTTGAGTTATCAGTAGAGTTAGGACTTCTTGACCCAGGCTTAGGAGATTCAATCTGAATCTCTAATCAGAATGCCCAAGGTCAGGGGGAATGACTAACTAGGACTCAGGATGAAGGAATCTCTGAGAGAATGTGAATAGTTGTAAGGGGGAACATTTAGTATGAAAAGGATATCACTATAGACTGACTAAGTTTCAGGACACTGAATTCAGGGTTTGTCACCCTGATAGGTCACATGTGGTATCAGTCAGAATACAAATCTGACTGACTGGTATATTTCCTGGTTTATATCTAGTCATCTTATCTTGCTTGCATCATCCTTGATATTGTTTGCCGTATTGTCAAATTAAATTATTTTGTCATTTAATCCTAGCCATTCATTTAATATTCAGTTATTCTTTAATGAAAATTATTTGAATTAAATATGGACATGCTCTGACACACATTTAATGCACAGTGGGCGGGAACAGTTTTCGATAAAGTTTTGACTCATTACTATTGAAAACCGAAGAGGCGCCATGCATCTTGCGTCTTAATCTTAACCATTGAATCCCATAAGTCATTACTTTCTGAGCCATCCGATTAAAACTGGATTTTTGTATAAATAAGGGAAGTTTTTGTTATTGCAACCTTTACGCACTCAAATATTTTCTTGTTATATTTCTCTCTGCAAACCGATTTTCTCCATATCTTCAAACTTCATCTATGGCTTCACCTTCTGTAGATTCGTTCTTTGGGAATCTTTTCCATCTCAGAAACGAGATTCACTGGGAACCCTTTGGAGATTTCACTTCTAACCATCCTGACATTCTGCCTGTGAAAGAAATTTTTGAAAAGGCAGGATTTCTACAGTTTATCACATCAAAACCCCAGAGACTTCATCCTCGCCTTGTTGCTGCTTTCTACATCAAAATGGCGCAGAACAAGGATTCTCAGAAGTGGGAGACATGCATTCCCCTGACTTCTTGTGTGAAGGGGAAGGATGGTGAAGATGAGATGACCAGGAAGTGGGTCACTCTCAACATTAGGCAGAAGATTAAGGAGGTATTTAATCTTCCCCACTCTGGACGAAGCCCTATCGACTACGGGTTTGGGACTGAGAAAGACTATCTCCAGTCTCTCTGCGATGGAGACGTGGTCCTGAAGTCGGGACTGAACAAGTCCGTCCTGAGGACTGAGAATCGTCACCTCTTCGACCTGACTAGTCAGGGGGTGATGGGGATTGCCGGAGGGTTGGAACAGATCTCCCGACCAAAATTATATACAATGATGGAAATCTCAGACGCCTCAATGCACAACTTTCACTGGGAGGATTACTTTCTCTATCTGCTGGTAGCTGAGACCAACAAGATCAAGTACTCGCCGGAGGGTCAGGCGACATTTGAGGCCAAGATGCACTTTGGCACCAAGATTTCTCTGATCTTGGAAACCCTGGATCTCGGTGATGTGGATCAGGCTCAATCACTCGAGATTCCAGCGAAAATTGATCTCTTCAGAGCTTACTCCGGTGATGCTGGCACAAAGAAGAGACCAAGGACCCAGAAGAAGAAGGCTCAGGCGAGCACGACTGGAGGAGTCAAGGCTCAGGCGAGTAAATCTTCAGGGGAGCTTATTTCGAAGCCAGCGGAGGTCAAATCCAAGCCCTCAGGACCCAAGCAACAGAAGCTGAAAATTTTATATCCGGGGTCAGAGGAGCGAAAGAAAAAGCTTGTGGAAGAGAAGGCTGCTGAAGAAGTGATTCAGCATGCAACTCCGGAGGGGGAACCTGCTCTTGAAATTGCTCCCATCTCTGCCATTCCGAAAGTTACATCCCCAGATCCGAATCCACTGATCCTCAATATTGCTTCAGCTTATCAGGGCTTGGAGGCCCACTCGGGTGAGGATCAGGGGGAACCCGTTCAGGTAGAAGGAGTTGAGAAGGAGGTTGCTGAAGCGGTTCAGGCTGAAGTCCCATGGCCATTCCCTGCGCCTGACGAGAACACATTGCCTAATTTTGAGATTGTGGCAAGGGGAACGGCTGCGGAAATGGTGGAAAAGAGGTTTCCTGACCTCTCAAATGCTCAGAAGGAGGCGGTTGTGCAACTTCGCACCTACGCCATGATCAGGAAAGCCACCTGGCCTGAACTAAGTTAGCTCAGAGAATCGAGAGGATGGGACAAAATGGCTGATTCTGAAGCTGCTCTCTTCGATCACTTTGAGGTAAATTCCTTACATTATTTGATCAAGATGGTAGACTTTATCAAAACTGTCCAACGCATCTATCCTGAGCCCGAGCCAGAAAGAATAGAGAAGGAGAAGGAAGTTGAGAGGGAAGTGGTTGTGATTGCTGATGACACTCAGCAAGGTGGCACTGAAGGGGTCAGTGCACCGGCCGATGAAGCACTCCTGGGACCCGGGACTGCGGAGGCTTCAGGGGAGGGTCCAACAGGTCTGGTCCGAGTAAAAGGAAAATGGATCACCCCAGAATCCTTATATGTTCAGAACTCCTCACGAGCCCTTGCCAATCTTCACAAAAGGGTAATCCTCGTCGAGCGAAAAACAAGTCGGGTTGGTTCAAATTCTAAAATACTGAATAAGAAGATGATTAAGCTGGATTGAGACCTGAACGAGATGGGTACGGATATGCATGCTGCAATCGACCTTCTCGGTGAAGTTCGGGCACAACACTCAGTAGATCTCACTGTTATTACTGAGCAAGCAAAAGGGGCCATTCAGAGTTGCAATCAAATGGTCTCTGATGCACAGACTCAGCAAGAGAATAAGCTTGCCACTTTTCTTGATCAACAACTGACTGAGAAGGTTGATCAACTGGTTCATGAAAAGCTGGCCAAGCTAAAGGATGAACTGAAGGCGGAGCTGCTGAGTGAAATGTCGGAACACAAGAAAGTGGAGATTGCCTCTGCCCTGGACAACCGAATAACGAGCTTCGAAGAACGGCTGAAGGCTGAACATAATTCAGCTGTTGATAAGCTCAGTGTTGGTCTGAGAGGGATGGCAGGGCAAATAGGGCAACTCCAGGCTAAGCAGACTGAGATGGACAGTCAGTTCACCTTATTGGCGGAGTCAGTAAATGAGGTCGTTGGCCGAATCAACGACAATGATGCCAAAAAGGGGGAAGGGAAGAAGCAAATTACTACTGGAAAAGCCAAGAAGAAGATCTTCCCCCCTGAACTGAAAGCTACGGACAGAAAAAGGACTAGGTCCATCGCTGCCATCGAAGCTGCTGAAGGTTCAGATCCAAAGAGGTTGAGGTCCTCTGAAGATCCTGCTCTGGAACCTTTTTATACGGAGATAGAGGAACAAATGCACCCGGGGATGACCACTCAGAAGAAGATGGTGATGACTGAGGCGGAGAAGTTAGCGAAGATGAAGGAGATTTCGCTGCTCAGTCAGATCCAACGATTAAAAGAGTCCAATGAGTACCTAACTTCGCAGGTTCAGAAGAAGAAAATTGTGCCTCCTGGATCTCGAACGAAGACTCAGAGGAAGATGGTGGTCAATCCAGGTCAAAGTCCTCCTCCACTTCAATTTGTGGAGGATTTCATCGCGATTGAGATATTGGAGGTATGGATTCCGATCCGAAATAGATGGGCTTATCTATTCTATGTGGTGGGGTTATGGGACGATCAATCTGAAGAAAAGACGTCATACTCCATCGCTGGATGGCATAGGAGCATCCGGATCTCTGGGCTGAAGTTATCAGACATGCTGACACTGAAGGTGTAGAGATCGCTCCTCCGGAATTCATCAAGTATCCTCCTCCACTCTTCAGGAACTCCAAGCAACTGGACCGGAAAGCAATATCTAAAGAAGTCGTCTGGGTAGGACGCGCTGCCGGGGCCGTTGGTGATCGGAACAGGATGAAGCAGGTCCTGAACCGAGTCTTGGAGATGTATGAAATTCCTCAAGCTGCTTGGAATAAGGATGAAGATTAGATCAGGAAATAGTTGGTCAGGAATTTGTAATAGCTTCAGGATAACTGTAACTCTTATATCAATCAATAAAGTTATTTTATTTTCCTGAGTACAACTTCTTGTTGACTCCTGAATTTACTTTTCTGTATCCTTATCAAGAATTGTACTAACACATTCCTTGTTTTCATCTTATAGACTAAGTGCCTAGTTTGTTAGAAGGTACTGAACATATTTCACTGACTAAGTCAGTTGATTGTATAGATGAATAGGAATTTGCTTAAGGGTTTTGGCATCATCAAAAAGGGGGAAATTGTTGGGACAATCTGAGTATTTTGATTAGATCCCAAAACCCCTGATGAATTTGCCTAAGTACAGTTGTTCAGGTTTGTCTAGTTCAGGATAGTCAGGTTAGGAATTCAGTTCAAGGGGAATGTGCTGAAGACTGAAGAATATTGGAGTCGACCCAATTTATTGAAGTCTGATGTGCAATCCATCCTGAAGAAGTCAGAGTCAGTCTTGCTGAAGATTGCCTGAACTGAAGCTAAAGAACGAAGCCTGACAATCCTGAAGTACCATTGGCTGATGTTTCTACTGAGTACTCTAAGCATACTCAAGACAGAACTTAGTCAGTGAAGAGTAAGTATAACCTATCAGGCTGTGCTGAATACACATAAGACCTGGCTTATGCCTTGGTTCAGTTTACCTGAATCATGTAAGTCCAAAGCAAAAAGGTTACACATACTGGGTTGAATAACCTATCAGGCTGTGCTGAATGCACATAAGACCTGACTTAGGCATTGGTTCAGTTTACCTGAATCATGTAAGTCCCAAGCAAAAAGTTTATTTATGCTATGGGACAAGAGACAAAGAGAATGTCAGTAAGACTCCAATAAGACAAACATTCAGGCTGAGTTATTAACAAGAGACTCAGAGTATTGAATGTACGAGGAAGGACAAATGTCTGAAGGTCAACTAGTCGTTAGAACTGAAAGCCAATGATCTTTCGACACGTATGTACGGAGTCTGCGTAGCATTTAATGCGGCATTTAATGCGTCTCAGAGTTGCAGGCGGCGGGACAAACTTGCTAGATTAAGCATGTCGATTAGGTCAACAGTACATCTAGCCTGCAACCACCCCCTAAAATAGGAAAGATTTGATTTGATCTCCTCCAACGGATCTCTTTTGAATCTTGCCTATAAATATGGAGAGCCTTGCACCCATTCAAGGCTAACGGGAAATTTCCAAGCGAAAGCTCTCAAGAATCTAAGCACTCAAAGCATACTTTGAACAACACTCTGCAATTAAATTTCCCTAGTGTTGTAGTAGGATTCTCTCTGTATTTGCTTAGATCGATAGCTCTAATATTTAGCATTGTTTTGTACTGCTAGAGCTATCCTATTGGAAACCAAGAATACCAAACCACTCAGGGTGTGAGATTGGTTGGTTAGAAGGACTGTGACTTGTAAAACGTCCAGGGGTCAGTTCCTAAGAGAGGAAGTTGGCTATTCGTGTCCCTTGGCAAGTAAAACCCAAGTACCTATCCTCAGGGTTTTGAGGATAGCTTCCTGTTAAATCAGGCCGTGGACGTAGGAGTTGGTTATCTCCGAACCACGTTAAAAAGACCCTGTGTGCTGATTTACATTCTTGTTCAGGATCATAACTGTCATCATACTAAACTGAACATTCTGCATTGTTTTTATATTCAGGACTGAATCAATCATCCTGAATCCTAATACTGTGCACTCAGCCTTAACCACCAGTTTACTAAGCAAACTCAGAGAAAACATTTTCAGAAACTAAAACGAGTAGAAACTAAGGGCTCACTTTCCGCACGTACTCTAGCTCACTGAGATAGTAGTCCAACTGACTAGCTTCCGAGCAGTCAGTAGGTTTGTTATCTCTACTGAGTGTCCGAGCACTTTACTCACACTCAGCTTATCTGACTCATTACTGAACGGTCCCTGCTGCCCCTGTGGACCCTCAGCTTACTGAGTAATTTAGGAAATCCTGACTGAGCGTGTTAGAGCATTTTTCTGAGTCTTTCAGAAAAATCTGACATTAGTGTATTCCCCCCCATACACTGATTATACTCGTTTCGGGACTAACACTAGAGTTAATGATGTTGGAGATTTTGTTTATGAGAGTGTATCATTGAAATGACAGACTAGTAAGCCAGATAAGGATTGTGGTATTTACATGATGCATTATATAAAGCATTTCAATGGTATTGCCTACACAACTCAAGATTTGACAAAAGTATTTTTTTTATTCTTAATTAATTTTTTTATTCTTTATTGTTTGTTATTTTGTTTGTTATTAACTTATTTTATTTATTATTTTTTTTTCTTTTTAGGCTGAAATTCGTTTAGTGATGCGCGCTGAAATCTGTTCTGTGATCTTGCTTTCCAACTGGAATCAATCTAGGGGTGATGTCATAAAGAAGGTTTATGATTTTTATAAATCTAAACCAAAGTTGATTGATGATTTGGACAATGAGATGAAGCTGAAACAGCAAAAAGCTAATTAGTTAAAGAAAAAAACGTGCTGCGGATAATTTAAAACAAATTGATAGTAATTTGGGAAGGGGGAAGAGGAAGAGAGTGAACTGAAAAAGGTTAGTTTGAGGTTGTTTTGTAAATTTGTGAACAATTTGTAGTTTCAGGTATATGAACAATGGTTTGAGGTTGAATGTGGGGCTTGGTGAAAGAAAATTATATTTGTGATTTTTGTGAACAATGGTCTGGTTATTTTTTGTAAGTGTAATGATCTTATAACAAATTAATGGAGATTGGTACTTAGTTTTTTGAATTAATTTTTTTTGTTATGGAGCTATTGATTTATTTGTTAATTTTTATTTTTGTTATATAAGTTATTTACTTGTGATATTTGTAATCTGTTATTTGTGTATATGTGACTTGATCTTTGGGTATTTCTGACTTGTTCTATGGGTATTGATAAACTAGTCTTTGGGTATATGTAATCTTGTCATTGGGTATTTGTGATATTATCTTTGGGTATTTGTTATCTGATCTTTGGGTATTGATCATCTGATCTTTGGGTATTGTTGTTCTGATCTTTGGGTATCTGTTTTTATGTCTTCGGATATTTATGTTTAATTAACAGATTTTTTGGTATATGTTTTTATATCTTCGGGTATTGATTATCTGTTCTTTGGGTATTTTTGGCATGGTTTTTGGGTATTTGTTACATTGTCTTTGTGTATTTGTGTTTATTTAACTTCTCTTTGTAATTCTATTTTCTGTTAGTATTATAAATTGTTATTTATTGTTATTATTATAAATAGTTTTTATTGTATTCTGTTTATTTTTTTATATTTCTTTTATTATTTAATTTTTATTATTGTAATTTTGTATTTGCAATTTTATTTTATTTTAATTATTATAAAACTAGTATGTATTGTTTTTTATATTTTTTTGGGTATTGATTGACTGTTATTTAAGTATTAATTTTTTATCTTTGGGTATTATTATTTGTTCTTTGGGTATTGAAAGGATAAAATATATGTGTATTTTTTTAACAGTTATATATATTATTCTAACATTCAAAATAACCATTTAAAGACACATTAATATTAAACCATTCAAAATAAACCTCTTATGAGGTATACAAACCAAACATTGTAATTGTTTTGTTCTAAAAAAAAGTAGATAAACCTCTTATGAGGCATACAAACCAAACACAGTAATTGTTAATTTTTTTTCACAATTGCATGTATGAGTTCATCACACACGAACTCATACTTAACAATGCTACCTACTGTAGCATTGTTTGCAAGAAGAAATTTTTTCCAGCCACTGCAAAATGAATGCACTCCAGCACCTCTGGTTCTCATTTGAACTTTCCAGATTCTTGCTTCCTCATCCTTCAACTTGATTTCTCTTTTGTTCAGCAATCCAGCAGCAGTTATGAAATTTATGGGGACATCCTATAAAACAATATATTAGTTAAATGAAATAAAAAATAGATATTGTGTCTCTCCTTTTTGTGATTAATGAAAGTAAAATGATATATAAATTACCATTTTATTTGCAGTGAAATGGTAGTCTTTGACCTCCTTTGTGAAACTCAAACTATTCTGCTCAAGTTGAACTTCATCTTCATCATCATCATCATCATCATCATCATCAAAATCTGTTTAATACATATGGAAATTTAAAAAATTGTCAATATATTTTTTGTAATTTAAATGAATGTAAGTTTTTAAAAATTACAAACCATAGTTTGAGCAGTTCTTGCAGCAACCACTTTTTGAAAAGATATCAACATGGATTGAATTCTCATTAATCAGTGTGAAAGTGAGCAAATCAAGCAATTCTATGTCAGCTTCTTCAACAAAAGTCATCCATCCCTCATTGAAGTAATAGTATTCATCAATTTTCTCTATTTTAACTTTCCAATTCTTGCCATGATGGTTGTTTGCTGTCAGTGTCATTTCAGTTGATGATTGTGCAAATAAATTTGCATTTTCATCTATAAACCGAGTAGGTAATCTCTGCACATAAATGAATAATTATAATTAAACATTTTATTAATTTTTATATATTATGTATAAACAAAACTCACTAGTTTAGGAATGAAGAGGTTGTTGCTGATGAGGGGTTTGAAGAAAGAACTCATCTGTTTAAAGTAAACAAATAAATATATAAATTCTTAATTAATATTATATATTTTAGATGGTAATACCCTAACAAGATACTAATAATACCCCATGAATAATAGAACTATACCCAGAGAATAAGTAAAGAATACCCTAACAAATATAGCATGAACAATTTAATAATAAATTAATTTAATAAATCAATTTAATAGTAAGGAAGTCATCTGTTTAAAGTAAACAAATAAATATATAAATTCTGAATTATTATTATATATTTTACATGCTAATACCTTAACAAGATGTAAATAATACCTAATGAATAATATAATTATACCCAGAGAACAAGTAAAGAATACCCTAACAGTATATGTGAAGAACAATTTAATAATAAATCAATAATAACTCAAGGATAACTTTTTAATACAAAAAAAAAAAACATATAAATTAAGATTAAAAATTATGTTGAAGTTACAATATTTTTATACAAGGAAAAATTTCAATATTATCGTATGAAAATACTTTCAGATGATGAAATATAGTATTTTCTCATATATAATGCTCAGTATATAAACAGGGACAGGGAGAGGGAGAAGGAGAGAGAGAGAGAGAGAGAGAGAGAGAGAGATTGTGTGAGAGAGAGAAATCAAGAATGAAGAACTGTTAGCATTTCTTATGAATGATTCATTGAAGATTAGGAAGATTTGTTACCGTTTTGGATGATTTGTTGATGTTGCGTCGGTCGAATTTTCCATCGATCGAATTTAGGAACGTACTGCCGTCGTTCTAGGGTTTTTTACCTTATATAGTAAATTTTATTTTACTTTTTAATTTTTTTTTTATCTGAGCGAACTTTTTGAATAAAATATTATTATTTTATTTGAGTATACTTATTATTGAGGTATTCATATACTGTTATTGGGGTATTAATTATTTGATCTTAGGGTTCTACCTTTTCTTCCTTGAGTATTAATGAATTTTAAAAAAATATAATACACATCATATACAACAAATTTGATTAATCACTTGGAATTGTAATAAACATTTATATTGAAAAAATGTAATATCAATTTTTTAATCAAAACAGAAATATAATCCTCATTCAAATTATATGAGGATTAGGTGTAATTGATCCATATTCTCTCATATGTGATGACTGTGAAGTTGTTGACTTGTTCTTCTTTCTAGTATGGATACCACTCTTAATCCTTTTACTTCTTCCTTTTGTTACTGAGCGTTCGGGATCGAGAACTTTGATCGATGTTTCGGAATGAGCCTCAATGTCTTCATGTTGCTTTGAATTCCTTGCATTAAGAACTGTACATATTTTTTCATATCCATATTCTATGAGTTCTCTCATTTCTTCAATTTCTTCACTCATCAATACTACATTGTAGTACTTCCTTATGATATCATGCCTCCAAGGTATATTGCTAGAACACTTTTCCCTATTTGATAGAGTAATATAGTTAGAATTTGTTAATAACTAAATATTTTTAATTAATACCCCATAAAGATATCAGTAATACCCATAGAATAATCAAAGAATACCCAAAAAACATAATATAATGCCTAAAGTAATACCCAAAGAATTTATTAAAATACCCAAAGAATAATTAAAGAATACCCAAAGTAGAATTGATACATGTTATCATTTGTTGATTCAGCAACAATCTTGTTCCACACTTGTTCCTTTGCAAGTTTGGATCATCTCTTTAATATGTAATTATTAGGTATTTTTTGTATAGAGTGTATATTCATTACTCTCAAGCAGTGATAGCACAATATTCCATATTCTTCAAACTTATTACAATCACAGGTGAAAAGGTTGATAACTGTGTCGTATACCACTCTGTTACTTCTATTTCCTTCATCATTCATTACGTTATAAACCAATGTGGTTTCATAGAATTCAGCAACAGTAGAAGAAACAAATAAAGATTTTGAGAACTCTTTTTCAAAGTGCTTAAAAATTGTGTGAGTGTATACCTCTGCAGCATGCTTTATAATCCATTTCATTCCAAAAGGAGATTCTGGTGTCATTCTTGAACAATTGAATTCATCCTTTTTCTTTGTCCTCCTCCACTGAGTTAATGTCTCATTGGAAATCTTGTAGAATTCTGTCAAATTTGTCTGTTTGTGCGCTTTAAATCCAATTGTGTGATTAGTGCTTTCACTTCTTTGGGATGATCTTATTCCAGCAGAGAATATGTTCTTGCTTAATGTTGTACACCATTTATCTTTAAGACTATACAGTCTTTTAAACCAAGCATTGTTTTGCAGGTTGTAAGTTGATATCATATTTTCCCAACTGTTTTCAAACTCCTTCTCATCATCACAACCTGTTAAACAATGGTTAAATGCACTTTTAAAAGGACCATCTCTCTTTAGTTCTCCAAATCTTGCAATTGGATTTTGTTGGAGATGCTAAAGACACAATCTGTGTCTTGTGTCCGGAAATTCCTGTAATAGAAATTATATGTTAAAAAATATACCCAAAGAGCAAATAAATGATACTCATAGGTTTATTTCATAATACCCGAAGGTCAGTTTAGTAATACACTTAGAATACATTATTCATATCTAAACCATAATATTTTTATACCCCAAGAACAATATTATAATACCTTAAGAACAAATAAAAATACTCTAAGCAGAAATTTTAAATATCATAGCATTTTATAGGGTATATTTTATGTACCTTTTCCAGTGCAGTTGCTATTGCCAAATCTTGATCTGTGAATATTGTCTTTGGGCTTTTGTATCTCATTGATTTCTTGAACATTTGGAAAAACCACTCGAAAGTTTCTGTCTTCTCATCCGATATAAATGCACAGCCAAACATAACATTTTTCCAGTGATTGTTTATTCCTACAAATGGAGCACAAATCAAATTGTACTTGTTTGTTCTGTATGTTGTGTCAAAAACCATTACGTCTCCATATATTTCATAATCTTCCATCATTAGTGAGTCCCTCAAAAATATACTTGAAAGCCTCCCATCTTCATTTAATCTAATCTTGTAGAAAAAACCCTTTTCCTCAGATTCTTATTTTTCCATGATCTCAATAAGATTACTGGCATCTCCACCTTTAACTTCTTGGATTTTTAATTTGTTCACCAAATTGTAATGGTCCTTCATTGTGTATCCCAAATTTTCTTCTCCTCCAACCTCATGTGCCATGTATCGATAAGAATCGATTGTTCTCATACCTGATGAAACCATATCTTCAATAACTTTGATTTTTTCTGCTGTAATTTGTCTTTCCGAACGATGTAAATGACCCCACTCTGGTCTTGTTAACACATGGTTGTGTTCTATTTCATGCTGCACAACTTCAAATTTTCCTTCATTGGTTCTTTTGAGTGACATCCTAGCTTTGCATTCTGTTCTTGTAATTCCAATATTCTTTTTTTTATCTGATGTTCCAGTGCTTGAACCACTATCACTTTTTCTTAGTCCAGAACAAGAACACACAAATATTTTACCCAACAATATACGTCTTTCTCCTGCAGAAAATCTGTTTGTTGATTTTCTAACACTGAATCCCAAAGAACGTGCATGTAAGCAGCATAATTTATACATCTGATCAACTGTATCTTTCTCAACACCAATTAAACAACCTTTTATATCACGACAATCATCTGTAGATTGTAATTCTTGAAATAAGATATGTGAGTCAGTGTAAAATATAGAATGAAGTACTTTAATATTCCAAAGCATGAATGTTTTAATAAGCAAAAGGGAATAAAATTATTAACTTAATAAACCCAAGATACTTAAGCAATACCAGAATAATATTATTTAAATTCCCAAAGATGTCTTTAGTAATACCAAAAAAATAGATAATAAATACTCAAAGAATTCTTTAGTAATACCCGAACAATAGATAATAAATACCTGAAGAATTCTTTAGTAATACCCAAACAATAGATAATAAATACCCGAAGAATTCTTTAGTAATACCCGAAGAATAGATAATAAATACCTAAAGAATTCTTTACTAATACCCGAATAATAGTTAATAAATACCCGAAGAATACTTTAGTAATACCCAAACAATAGATAATAAATACCCGAAGAATTATTTAGTAATACCCAAACAATAGATAATAAATACCCGTAGAATATATAATAAATACCCATAGCATATTAAATAACACCTGAAATATTGATTACTATACCTCAATTATACGTTAATTATACCTTCTATATTTGTTGGTTCTGGTTCTTCAACTATTATTATAGAATCATGATTTTTTTCCTGTTCTTCTTCTTTTTCTTCTGCTTTTTCTTCTTCGTCTTCTTCTTCTTCACCTTCAAATTGATTTCTATAGAGAATATTATCTGTGAAGAAACGATTTTTGTTAAAAATTGTTATCATAAATATTTTTGAAGAAATCTGAAGAAGAATTTGTTTAAATTACCTGTTGATTCGAAGTTTTCCTCAAAATCGGCCATTGAATCGAGTTTGATTTCTGTTTTTATGAATTAAAATTGCTTTCAATCGTGTTTGATTACAGCGGTGTTCTTCAATTTTTTCCAAACTCGCTGATTTAGGTTAAAAAATCTATCCGACCCGTTTTTATGTAGGATCCGCGAATTTAAGTTGGGTTTGGGCTGGATCCGAATTTTAAGCCCATATAAGGGTGCATAGTATGCACCCTTGTGCACAGCAGACGTACTCAATAAAATATAAATAAATAGACGTACCCTTAACGAATCGCACCCTAATTTTTTTAAAAAACTCGTATCCACGAACTCGTATCGTATCGCACCCGTATCTGCGTATCCGTACCCGTGCAACATAGGTAATAAGTAACAGGTTTATTTTCGAGATAAATTGTTTTTCTTTAATTTTTAGCAGAAGAAAGAACAAGAATTAGACAAGAAAGCAAAAACATTTGTGATATGGTTAGGCTGTCCAGCCCCGCCGCTACCACATGCCTGATCGACCTCACTCATCATCCAAGAACAATGTACAACCATTTTGGGTAGGGGACTCCTCTCTCATTGTCACACTCCCAAGCTTAATTGAATTCACATATATTTATTAATTATTCCTAATTTTTAATTTTAATTTTATATATATACTATAATCATAAATTAATTAAGCCTGTTAGATAGAGTTTTTCATGATATAATTTAATACGTGAGACAAATCAATTTATATTTTATATTTGGGCCAATTACAGATTGATACAAAAATAATCACTATTTTCAATTAGGTACAATATGCAAAAAAATAACTTTATTATTCAACCTTTGTTTACACTATTATGCAAAAAACTTGTACCTATTTAAAAATGTGGAAAAGGGTAAAAATACCCATTTTTATAAGAAAAAAAGTTTTTTACCCATCACCTAAAAATAAAAAGTTTTATACCCATGTACCTCCTCTTCACCCATCCCACCCCACCCCCATCCCAACTCAACTCAATACATAAATTAAATATTCCCTACTCAAATTAATTTTATATTTTTATATTAGTTCTAATTATTTATCTTTTATTAATTAATGAGAAAATTTATAAATATTTAGCACAACTTATAATAATTGATTTAAAAAGTGTCGTACTTTATTAATATAAATAATTTTTTTAATTTATGATTGGATAAAAAGATTATTAATTTTTAACTAATTTATTAATTCATGATTGAATAAAAAAATTAAAAAGTGGGATAGGAATAGAGAAATGTGAATGGGGTAAGAGAGTGAGTCACTTGGGTAGAAAACTTTTGTTTTAGATGGAGTGGGTAAAATTTTTTTTTTTTAAAAGGAATGGGTAATTTTTTTTTTTTTATAAAAATGGGTAGTTTTCTTTTTGTCCCTTTAAAAATAGTGCATTATTTTTATATCAGTTCGTGATTATTTTTTTATATATTTAATTGAATATATGAAAATCTATGAATCATGTAATATAAGTCATTAAGAACCCTTTCAATAAAATGTTATCCTTATATAATATAAGTTATTAAATCGAGTCTAAGCTTATGTCCTGTCAAATTAAACTTGAGTTCAAAAAAATTGAGCACAGTCGAATTTATGTCAATCTTCATTCAAACTTTACATTAGTTACTCGATTCGATGTATTTATCTTGAATCATGAAAGAAGCTTTATCTAGGCTTAAGTTATGTTTTCTCCTTGAATTCCTATTCAACACACATAATTACATACTATAATAAGTTTAATTAAATTAAACGGATTTATTTAAATTTATTCAACCATCAAAAAGTCCACTGAGCATTAATTTACTACAATTTATTATATATTTTATATCACAATCTCGTATAATGAAAGAAAATAATAATTAATTAATAATAAAAGATAACTTATACTCCCTCCGTCCCGTAGGAATTTGCACCCTACGGGACGGCATATTTTTTAAGAAAAAATAGTTTTATATATAAAGTAGTGGCATATGAGTAAATATGTGTAAAGGTTTGTGAGTGTGCACGTAAATTAATGCTTCCTTTTTTAGTAGTGTGCAAATTTGTGTGGGACGTCCAAATAAGAAAAGTGTGCAAATTCTTGCGGAACAGAGGGAGTAACTTATAAGTACAAAAAAGAAAATAAAAAACAGCTTGGGAAGTTCAAAGTACAAGAGCAAAGGACATGGTGCATGTGATGTGATGTAGCCCTCAGTGTCAATCCCGTAATTAGCCCGAGAAACGTGGGCCATAATCCTCGGCAATGATCTTTACCTTTTCGGCAGTAATAATATAATGGCACGAGACGACGACGTTGCGTTGAAATGGGACCCACACGCATACCCCATCACATTTCCTGCCTCTGAATATATCTTTTTCTCTGCTTCAGTCCACTCTCACCTGTCCTTTCGGACACACACACACACACTCTCACACACTGCGCCAAAACTGAAGAACAGACTCTTAGATCTGAGCTCCAAACCATCGCCATTCGACTCACAAGCCACGATCCGGTATGCGCTCAGCTGCTTTGCAGCTTTTTCTGTGAATTTTTTGAAGAGAAAATGAGAATGTGTGTGTTTTTGGATTGCAAGTGTTGGTGGCGTTGCTTGCTGCTGAAACTTTGTTTGATTTAATGGGAATGGCTGCTTTTCGTAAGCGGATTTTAGTGCTCGATTCTAGTGCATTTTGTGTGGTTTGTTGGCTTGTGCATTTGCGTTATGCTGGTGTGTGTTTTTTGCTTGCTTAGGGTTTTTCATTGAGCGATTTCAGTGGGATGTGGTGCTTGAAATTGTGCTTATGGTGTTAAGTTGCTTAAACTTGTAATTTGTGGGCGCGTTTGCTGATGTTGTTTTTGTTCTTAATTTTAATGTATCAAGGCATGAAGTTGAAGCATTCTATTGTTAATGCTACTTCGAGTGTAAGTTTGATTCATGAGTTGTGACATTTGAGTTCTGAGTGATGCCTTTTTTTGCCAATCTAATGAAAAACTTCAATATTATACTGCATCCTCGACTTATTATTCATTGTTTTTTACTGTTTTTAAGCGGAACTGAGCTGTTGTCTGCCGTGACCGATAATCATGCTGAAATTTGATCATTTCTCAGGTTCGTTTTGACGCATAGTGGAATGGAAGCAGTAGAAGCTGAAACGCCTCTTACTTGTGGGTCTTTGTTGCAGCAATTGCAGGTAATCCATTTTTACAAGTTTCTGTTTTTTACTTGCTTAAATTTCTGGGCACTGAAAATACCAATTCTTGTTCTCGTGCAGAAAATATGGGATGAAGTTGGTCAAACTGATGAGGAACGGGACAACATGCTCCTTCAGTTGGAGCAAGAGTGCTTGGATGTCTATAAGAGAAAAGTTGACCAGGCCATGAAATCTAGGGTGCACCTTCTTCAGACATTGGCTGATGCTAGAGTTGAACTCACAAACCTCCTATCAGCCCTTGGAGAGAAGACTTATGGCGGGGTTGTAAGTATTCCCTTTCCGTTTTTTTGTGCAGAACTCTTTTTAGTTAATCATGTTAGGAATACTATTTTGGAGTAAAAAGGGTGTAGTGAGGGTAACGCTTGTCCTATCTTTTTTTTTCAGCCTGAGAAGACACTAGGAACAATCAAGGAACAGCTTGAAGCTATAGCTCCTGCATTGGAAAAACTTTGGAAACAGAAAGATGACCGGATAAAAGAGTTTTCTGATGTTCAATCTCAAATACAGAAGATATGTGCAGAAATTGCTGGAACAAGCGAGCAGTTGGGGAGTCCTGAAGTTGATGAATCAGACCTATCTACAAATAAATTAGACGAGTTTCGTGCTCAGCTCCAAGACCTTCAAAAGGAAAAGGTGAGGTCTTTAACAGGCAAAAATACCCATTAAAAGCTCTCTGATCAATTTCCTTAGCTGTAAATTCTTCACGTTCATCTTCGTTTTCTTGATTTTACAGAGTGAGAGGTTGCACAAGGTTCATGAATTTGTGAGCACTGTACATGATCTGTGTGCCGTCCTTGGCTTGGACTTCTTTACAACTGTCACAGAAGTGCATCCAAGCCTAAATGACTCTCGTAGTGTGCAGTCAAAAAGCATTAGCGATGATACACTATCTAAATTGGCTAAGACTGTTTTAGCTCTGAAGGAAGATAAGAAGACAAGACTGCAGAAGGTAATTGTATAATCTACTAGTTTATTTTCTGCTGAAGAAACTCCTACACTATTTACCTATAGTGTTCTGTACATCACTATTGAATAATGAACAATGCGAGCTCTGATCAACCTTTTTCCTTCATGCCTAAAACATTGCTCTTAGTTTACATTAATTATAGATGGTTTGTTTTAAAGTTTGAACAATATGGCTAACTTCCAATATTACAATTTTAGCATACACAATTTAGGAATTTTCTTGTTCATGATGAAGTACCTGCAGCATCAATTTATGTCTCAGCATTCAAATGATTTGCATCATTATGGATTATCTGTGGTGGAATCTTTTTATAATCCTAGATATATATTCTATACAATATCTATATCGTATATCGGTGACTTTAGACTCAAATCTCTCCCTACAGCTTCAAGAATTGGCGACTCAGTTAATTGATCTTTGGAATTTGATGGATACACCCGAAGAGGAGCGCAGCATATTCGAGCACGTTACCTGCAATATTTCCGCTTCAGTGGATGAGGTTAATGTTCCTGGGGCCCTTGCTTTGGACCTCATTGAACAGGTTTGATATCAGAAAAGTTATATTTGCATTAGACTTTGAGAATCATCTCATGAATTTTAACCTAAGCTGCATCTTTTAAAGGCTGAAGTAGAAGTTGAGAGGCTTGACCAGCTAAAAGCTAGCAGGATGAAAGAGATTGCTTTTAAGAGACAAACTGAGCTTGAGGAGATATTCGCTCATGCTCACATAGAGATTGACACCGAGGCTGCTCGTGAAAAAATCCTGTCTCTTATTGATTCAGGGAATGTTGAGCCAACAGAGTTATTGGCTGATATGGATAATCAGATAACAAAAGCAAAAGAAGAAGCTGCGAGCAGGAAGGATATATTGGATAAGGTTGAGAAATGGATGTCAGCTTGTGAAGAAGAAAGCTGGCTTGAAGATTACAACAGGGTAACTAATTTCAAAAAATTTAACACTCACCTCTTCTATTTTTCTCTTACTATGTTGAATATTGTTTTTTTCACTTTCATCAGAAGTTCAAATCCTTTTTCTTCTACATAATGGTAAAGGGGGTGGGGGGGGAAGGATTCAAAATTCTGAATTTTCTCTGAAGTTGTGTTCGGTCTTTTTGATGCTGTAAAGTTTGAATACGGTTCATATTCCTCTGTTTGATATTTCATATTTCTCAATCTAAATTTTGCATTGCTCTTATGCCACCACTACAATTTGATCTCTGAACCTCTTTCATATATTGATTGTATAGATTTTAGTATAACAGCGTCTTGCAATTAGAGAGTTTATTGAAACTTTATACACAACTGTGTGTTTTTCATGAACTTGATTGTAAGTTTTTAATTGGAAAAACAGGATGAAAACAGGTACAATGCTAGTAGAGGTGCACATTTGAATCTGAAGAGAGCAGAAAAGGCACGAATCTTAGTCAACAAAATTCCAGGTATGCCTAGAACTTCTAATATTGCATTCTCTTTTGTTCAAGTCAATTCTCAACGTAGACGGTTTGGCACCTAGAAACAGGCTAAAGCTGCATCACTGTACTACGGGAGAGGCTTGAAAATATTCATTTCTAAGTTCCACGTTTTGATTCTATATACTTGGTGCAGCTCTTGTTGATAGCCTGGTTGCAAAAACTCGTGCTTGGGAGCAAGATCGTGGGATGACGTTCACTTACGACGGTGTTCCTCTACTTGCGATGCTAGACGAGTATGCAATGCTAAGACATGAGAGAGAAGAGGAGAAGAAAAGGTTAAGGGTAAGTCTCATTATTTGAATTTTTCACATAATGATTGTCATTTGTAGGAGTCTTGCAACTAATTCATTGGAAATATAGTCGGTCTTGTGTAAACAGTTTCGTCAAACAATTGTTTCAGAACTACTACATTATAGTATAACAACTAATACTTTGGAAAGAAACAATTAATAGTACTGACAAATGAAAATGTTTTAATGAAACAACTAATAGTGTTTATAAATGCAAATAGTTGCACTTGTTTACACAAGATTTTCCCTTTGAAATATTATTCATTATCTGCCTTTACAGGATCAGAAGAAGTTCACTGAACTATTGACTAAAGACCAGGACAGTGCATTCAGCGCAACGCCAAGCCCTGCCCGACAGCCTTCAGCTAAGAAAGTGGTGGGCACACGAGCCAACGGAGGTGCCAATGGCAGTAGCAGACGATTGTCTCTAAATGCTCATCAAAATGGTTCAAGATCTGTGAATAAAGATGGGAAGAGAGAAACGAGAGCTGTTGCACCAGTGAACTTTGTAGCTATATCGAAGGAGGATGCATCATCACACATTTCAGGCACCGAACCTCTTCCGAGTACACCCTAGTCGTCGGAACGAGGATGCTTTCGGTTCGTTTACTTTACATTGTAGACTAGTGTTTGGTTGTAGGAAGATACTTGTTTGATGAGCCACAGATTTGAGGATGCGATGTAACTAGAGATTGCATTATACATTTTAACTTTATATTCACAAGTCCGTTTTATTCAGTAATGTGATGTGCTCTTGAAACGCCATCGTCGGGTATATGGTGAATGAATTAACGTAGAGTTTAAATTAAACGTCACAATATATTAGACCATTTTCATTATTTTCCATTTAAACAACCTGACTGTTAAAATATGTATTGCACGATGTTGATAAGTGGCATGTGAATTAAGGATGAAAATATTAGGGAAAATAGAGTTTCTGTTTTGTTGATTTTAATTTTAGTTCTATTAATTTTTATTTTTTTTTAGTTCTATAAGTTTAAAAAAAAAATTACTTTTTCGTCTTGCAATCGAGGTTTCTCAGCCGATTGCTCAAGATGTGGCACCCCAAATAATTTTTTTAAAATTATATTTGTGCTCATTTTTTGGAGGGAAAGTAGATTGTGCATGTCATGTGAGTGGAATTTTAGTGAGCAAATTCACGCAGGGTAAAAACCCTAAATTAAAAAAAAAAAAAACCTCAATTCACCAAAATTACCCACTCAATTCAACTTACAAATCCAAAGAAAAAAAAATTACCATATAATTTCACTGTTGATTGAAGGAGTACACACTCAGAGATCATTTTGGTTTTGCGTCTAAACCGATTCCCCTTCATCCCCTGATTAAGAATCTTGACTTGAGCTTTCAATTAGCACTTTTGCTCATTCAATTCGTTGATTTTTTATTTTTTTTGTTGTCAGAGGAATTGGAGGGTCTACATAATCAAAGAACTTGTAACCTCCAACCCCAGACTGCCAATCACAAATTCAAATTTCAATTGGTCGACATTCATTAATAGCTTCACAAATTCAATATAAATGGTAAACATACCTTTCAGTTCTTACAGCCACATAATTTTCTTTTTGGATTTTCTCTTGTATAGGAAATACGAATTCGAGATCGGATTCGACACTCGTACATAACATTATGTATGAAACTCTCAGTTCCGCATGAATTTGTTGAAGACATGTTGAGAAATTCCCCTTTTGAGTATAGCATTACCTTAACTCCTCTCAATTTTTGTAGATTTTTGTGTTCAATTGAACACGATTTGGGGGAATTTTAGTTTAGGGTTTACAAATTATATGAATTTGGGGATTTTTAACCTTGCCCATTCATATGACACGCACGATGTATTTTTCCGCAACAAAATGTGCACCAATATAATTAAAAAAAATTGAGATGCCACGTCTTCAGTCACCGACTGAGAAACCTTGACAAGTATGTTGCAAGATGAAAAAGTAATTTTTTTTAAACTTATAGGACTAAAAGAAAAAAATCAAAAGTTAATAGGACTAAAACTAAAGTCAACAAGCCATAAAGGATAAAAAAACTCTATTTTCCCAAAATATTATGATATTTTTATAAACTATTTATAATATATTTATTTTTTTGTAGTTACAGATACGATATTGCTAGGAATTATATTTTCATAATATCTTTAAATAATAAAAAAATTGGTAAATATTGGTTTGTAACATCAATATCGATTAAATTTTTTTTATAAATTGAATTTAATATTGAGAAAATTGATAAATTAAAAAAAAATTCAAAAAATAGTGTATTTTATATAAATTTACCATAAATGTCAAATATGTTCTTTTTTTTTTTTTTTTGTAAAATTTATGTATTAAATGTTTGGTTATTCAATTTTAAATATTTTTATTTTATCAATATTGATATTCGATATCTATATATTCATTAATATTTTCTTAAATTTAAGGACTCAATATTTTTATAAATACTCATATTTTCAACTTTGCATGTGAGATTGTTCAATATACTTTTTTTAATTATGATAAGCATGGTAAGAAAGGTAATATGAAGTTTTATAAAAGAAAGAAAAAATTATATCAGACCATCTCATGACTTGATATGAGACTAATGACTTGATATGAGACCTATCACTTTTTATTAAAATTTTATTATTTTAAAAATAATAAAATTTTATTAATAAGTGATAGTTACTTTTAACAACAATTATTATTATTTTTTATTAAAAAGTTATCACTTTATTAAAAATTATAAGTTTTTTTTATTAGTAAGTACATGTTTCATACAATTTTTACTCATTAGGGTCTATTTAGTTTTTGGGATTGGGGTGAACTAAGGCAAATAGTCACACCCAATAATGTACTCAAAATAAGGGATTTAGTTCAGGGTGGACTAAAATCCCTTCTAGTCACTTGAATGTGGGATAATTTGGTCCTGGGAGTTGAGGTAGGACTAATTTGTCCAAAAGAGTAAATTATCCCACATTTTTAATCCAATCCTATCTAATCCAATTATATATAATTCAATCTCAATTAATCTATCCAGTCTGAATAATCAAATGAGACCTTTAGTATTACAATGTAATAGAAAATCCGAAGGAAATAAAATAATGGTTGGCGTCTTCATTAAGATCACGAATATAGTGAGTATTGCGTTTGTATAAAAAATGAATAGATTTAATTGCGTTTGTATAAAAAAAATGAATAGATTTAGGCTTTATTTGGATGAATGGATTTGAAATTTGTTGATTTCACACACAAATAATCACTCTTTCCAATTAGTTTGGTAAATTTACAAAAACATAGATTTGAGTTTATGTTCAAAAGAGCAACACTTGTGTAGGAATTTCTACAGTAGGAATATCCATTTTTTAAAAATTCGTGGATCTAAACCGAGTCGGGTCAGATTTGGACAATTTTTTCCAAAATTTGCACAACTTGTAGTTCCAGGTTTTTTCGCTCCCAGGTATGTTACAATTTGGGCAAATGTGTGTTACAATTAGTGTTCTAAAAGTCGGTCAAGTAGGCCGACTAGTCGGCGACTAGTCGCTAGTCGGCCCTTGGGCGAGCCGTTATACCTCAAATCGGACAAAAAAACGTCTGGAACTTTAGTCGGCGTCTAGACGCCGACTAGTCGGGTCTTGGCGCCAAGTCGCCGACTAACACGGTCTCCGATTCGGAGCTGAAATTTTTTTAATTTTTTTTATTCTTTTCTATTTTGAACAAGCCAAAGATATACAATTACCGTTAAATTAAAAATAATTTGATTTTGAGCCTCCAAAATTTTGCTTCTAATTAATTCAATGAGTAACAAAATTGTAATTGAGCCCAAATAATTCACCAATTTAATTCATGAGCCAAAACTATCACTACAAATAATAATTTCATAATTAAGCTCAATAAATTTAATTTTGTATAAATAATTGCATGAAATCTTAGTAAATAGCAAGGGTGTAAATGGCGGTCGGCGGGCGGCCGACCACCTTCAAGCGCCAAGGCCGCCTAGGCGGCGCTAAGATTTTTTAATATATTTCTAATTATTTTTAAAAAAATTCTAATAATATTAATTTTTTCTAATAAAAATATACATTTCACAATAAATTGTAAACTTAAAATAAAATATAATTAATAGTTTAATACCCAAATGCATTTTTCACAAAATACTACAAGTCCACAAAATGCTAAAAAGTAAAAACCATCATAAAATGACATGTTCATCTTCTAAACAAAATACAAAATACATCATACGAATAAACTATCAATAGTTTAAACTAAATTATCATCAAATAACTTAAAAAAAAAAAATCAAAAATCCCGCCAAACCCGCCGTTTTCTTGAAACCGCCGAGACCGCCTAGGCGGCGCCAAGGCCGCCAAGGCCGCCTAGGCGGCGCCAAACCTGATCTCCGCCATTTCTCATCGCCAAGGCATAGTCGTCGGCGGTCGGCCACCGCCAAGCGCCTAGGCGGCCTTGGCGGCCGCCATTTGCATCAGAGGTAAATAGACAATTAAAGTACATTAATTTATGCATAATATATTACTAATTTATTAAATTATTTATTTTATTACCATTTAGGTATTTCCGACTAGTCCCCGACTAGTCGCTAGACCCTAGTGGTCCGACCGACTAGCGACTAGCAACTTTTAAAACACTGGTTACAATTAGGCAAAATCTGTGTTACTAATTCTTAAAAATTTAATTTTTTGTACTTTTCAAGTAACTATAAAGAAAATATGTATTTCTACAAGTATAAATATGTGTTACTTAATTTATTTTTATTCTCTTTGTTGATTTATGTTAATAATATGGCTTTTTGCTCCCAGGTATGTTACAATTTGGGCAAATGCGTGTTACAATTAGGCAAAATCTGTGTTACTAATTCTTCAAAAATTAATTTTTTGTACTTTTCAAGTAGCTATAAAGAAAATATGTATTTCTGCAAGTATAAATATGTGTTACTTAATTTATTTTTTATTCTCTTTGTTGATTTATGTTAATAATATGTTATTCATGTACTTAATACATCATTTAATACCTTATATATGTTATATAAAATATAATATATAATTTTATAAAGATAAATAAATGTTTGTGTATACAGTAACACACATTTGATCTTGCAGTAACACACATTTACTCTAATTGTAACACACATTTGCAGTAACATACATTTACTCTAATTGTAACATACATTCGCAGTAACACACATTTGCAGTAACACAAATTTACTCCAATTGTAACATAAATTTGCAGTAATACATATTTACTCTAATTGTAACACATATTTGTTCCTCAATTTGTGTTATTATATGAGCATATATGTGTTACTATAGGATAAAATGTATTTTTATTAAGAATAAATATGTGTTACACATATAATGTAACATATACATGTATTACATTGCATGAAAAATATTTACTTCTACAAACATAAATGAATATGTGTAGAAAACAACATTTAATCTGGTTGTAACACACGTTTTGCCTTAAAGTAATATGCATTTGCCCAAACTGTAACATACCTGGGAGCGAAAAAAACTGAAATTACAAGCTGCGCGAATTTTGGAAAAAAAAATACTCAAATTCGACCCGACCCAGTTTAGACCCGTGAATTTTCAAAAAGGGATATTTCTACGGATCTTAGATCTGTAGAAATTTGTATATAAGTTTTTGTCTGTTCAAAATGGAGTAACTCTAAATTCTCATCAAAACCATGTCATTTGTGAAATCCATTCTCTTTACACTTTGCATCTCTATCTTTCCTCTACTTTTTCCCTTCTCTTCCATCTCTTTACAATTCGTGATTTGAAATATATCTTCTTACATGTATTTTTTTTTAAATCCATTCATTTTCAAATACATCCATCCAAATGGAGCCTTAAGGAATTTATGAATTTTATGATTTTTGCAGAATATTTAAAATTCTTTTTAATTTAAATTAGAAGTAAAATTAAGTTTTTCAAATTTATTAAGTTTAAGTATTTTATCAATATAAGTAAAGCAAATTTCAATTATGAATTTAAATTTATAATCCCAATTCATCATCCAAACACAACCTCAACAAAATATGGTGACAATCTGAATAAAAAGAAAGATGATAATTTATCAATTCAAATACCTCTAAAAGATGGCAAAACTATCAGTGTAGGATTAAAAAAAATTAGGTATTGATTTAAGATTTGAAAAATAGAATATTATTAATCCAAGATCTGAAAGATAGTACCTATTAATTTAGAAAAAAATGTTAAGATCATATGTGCATATTAAGGTTTATATTCTTATTTATTTACATATTATTATTCTTTTTAGGAAAAATTACAAAATGATTCAAAAAATTGACACTAATTACAAATTAGTTATGTGCAGAAAAAGAATATAATTTTGTGCAGGAAAAAATTATACTTCTGTACAGAAATTGTGAACCAATTTATAAATGTAGCTACTTTTTTGAACCAATATGTAAGTTACCCTTATTTTTATTATTACTATATTTTCTAAAATTTCACAATCACATAAAATAAGTATATTTTGTTGGAATAGTGATTTAAAAATAAGATGTCAAACATGTCTTAAAATTGAGTGTGTTCTAAGTTAAAAATTTTAGAGAAATTGTCTCTCAAGTTCTACTTTTTCTCATTTTTACCCTCAATCCATTACAGTACTATTTTATTTTACTACTAGCTCATGCCTATGTTTATATAGGGTAACCCTCATGCATAACACCACCCCACATTCCACACCATTACTTTTCGGTGCCTCTCTCTCTCCTCTATTTCGATGCCCCCCCCCCCTTCTCTCCCATCTCTCAAGTTTTTCCTCTATCTTTTCTCTCCTCTATTCTCTCTACACTCTCTCTCTATTTTTATTTTATATTTTTATTAGTTATGATATTGAAAGATGTGTTTTCTCATTTAATTTTATATGGAATAATTTGTGTCCAATTTTAATTTTATGTTTCCAATATTTGTGCCTAATTTTATTGGATTACTTTATTTATGTTTTTTAATATTTTTAGTAGTGCAATAATTTGTTAATATTTTTGGCTAATTTTAATTAATAATAATTATAATTATTTTATTAAAATACACTAGAATTTCAGTTATATTGTTAGTTATAAAAAATGAAATATTCACAAGTTCCAAAAAAAAAAAGTAAAAGTTTGAAAGTTCGTAACTATAGTTCAATTTTATTTTCTATTAAAGTTCAATTATAAATTTATTCCAACAACTCTCATTTCTCTCTCCTCTCTCCCAACAACTCTCATTTCTCTCTCCTCTCTCCTTCACTCCATCTCTCTCATTTGTCAATCAAATATATCACCAATCAATTCAATCATCATATTCATTTTTACAATTTTATTTTAATTTTAAAATACTATTTTCTTTATGAATTCATTTGAATCCATTTTTCCCTCCTTTTATAAAGATTTTAAACTTATAAAACTTAAACATTTTTAATTTTTCTATGAATTCATTTTATTCAATTTCCTCTCATTTTTATAACATTAATTAATAATTTTTTAATTTAGATTTTTTTAAAGTTTATTTTACGGAATATTCATAAGTTTCAAAAATAAAATAAAAGTTCAAACCAAATAATTGATAAGTTTAAATTTAAACTAATAAGTCTGAATTCAAATTGCTTACAAGTTCAAATCAAATAATTGATATTCATGGGAGTAAAAATATTTATGGGAGTGTTAAGATATGAAGTTAAATCTAAATTCAAATTGCTTACAGTTATGAAGTTAAGATATTTATGGGAGTGTTTACCGAAATAAATGTAAATGCAAGTTAAAATATTACCATTAATTAATTAAAATAAAAGCAAAATTTGCCATTATTTAATTAAAATAAAGAGATTTTCATGTTCCATTAATTTGCCATTAAAAATACCAATGTGCCATTAATAATAAATTTGCCATTAAGGATCTGCCGAATGAAACATTCGTTGAAATAAATTCTTAAACATTAAAAATGATCCTCACCTTAATCATCCTCTAGAAAACTCAGAAAATGAAGTAAGGTTGAAAATGTAGGCAACCCAGAAATGAAACATGGAGCAAGGTTGAAAATGAATACATGAAGGCAACCCAGAAAATGAGGCAAGGTTGAAAATGAATACATGGAGCAAGGTTGAAAATTTAACAGCTCTAAAAACCTTAAAAATTGAACAGCTCTAAAAAACCTTAATCATGAGTTGAAAATTTAACAGCGACCACCAGGCCGGAGAAAAGGCGCCGCCGCCGAGAGAGAGAGAGAGGTCCGCGCACCGCTGGAATCACCTCTGCCCAAGACAACATCGTGCCGGAACCGGAGAAGCCACAACCCAGATCTGTTCTTAACTCACGCCATTGCCGCTGCCCTGTGCCGGAGAAGAAGACACTGTAGCCTCGTCGGACGCCTTTTTGTCGGATTTTCTGAAACTCAATGCCGGATCTGAAACTCAACGCCTTTTGCCGGAATTTCTGAAACTCAACGCCTCTGCCGGTGGGAGAAGAAAGCAGCCCACCAAGAAAACAGCCCGTCATCAGAATAAAACAAAGCCATGGAGTCGCTCAAGCTGTCGCCGGGGGTGGTTGAGTGGCTTTTTTCAGATTCCGGCATGGAAGGGAAAGAGTGAGGACAGAGTTGTTTCTGAAAAATTGAAATGAACTCACGTATTTAACACCCCCACCTACCCCTCACCACCCTACATTACCTACACTAATGGTACTTTTAATAGCTTTGTACTGGGGGGAAATAATTTTATTATTTTGAGTTTATAGGAAACACACTATAGGAATTGTACTCCACAGGAAACCACCCAAAATTTTAATCATGAATTGATAATTTTCTACTTTTAAATTTTGAATTGATAGGAAAAATCTTTTAAATTCCATATATAAAATTTTAGAAAAAAATTTTGTGAGATCGTGTTATGATATGAGGCCGACAAGAAAAAGATGATAGAATGTATCAATATTTTAAAGAAAAATAATACTCACTTTTAACAAAATTATTACTCTCTCCGTCCCAAAGAAATTTGCACCCTGAAATTTCACGTGATTTGGAAAAAGTATTTTTTTAAATAAAGTGATATCATATGGATAAATATATATAATTCTATGAGTGTGCACGCAAATCAATATTTTTTTAGTAGTGTGCACATTGGTATGAGACGTCCAAATAAATAAAGTGTGCAAAATTTTCTAAGATGAGGGGAGTATACACTTTTAAAAAATTCGATGATAGATTTTAATAAAATGTAACAATATTTTTAAGAAAAGTAATAGTTATTTTTAACAAAAATATTATTAATTTTTATTAAAATTTTATCACTTTTTTTTTTGAAGAAAATTTTATCACTTTTTAAAAGTGACAATTTTAATTAATAAGTGAAACTTTTCTTAATTTTTAATTTTTAAAAATGGCAATTTTTAATTAATAAGGGATTTCGGCTTGGGACTATTGGTCAGCCCAGGATCCGAATTCAGGGTAATCCCTCGAATTCAGGATTTTCTAGTCCCATGTGCTTGGAGGGATTACTTAATTCCAACACAAAAATTGACATATTTAACCTTAATTCAAATAATTCTCCAATTTAATTCTAAAGTTTTGTGAGGGTAAAATTTGAAATTTGCATATTAATCTTACTCAATCCCTAAATCCAAACATAATTTATTTTTATTTTTTATTTATATAATTAAGACAATCCTACGATTCAAACAGAGACTCAAAATTAAATAGTCTTATCTAGTCCAATCTCAATTAATCAATTCAGTCCATTGAACCAAACGATCCTACGGTTACCTTTCTGTCGTTAGATAACTTACATGCGAAAGATCACTTTTTGTATTCTCTACAGCTTGAGCAGAAACAGAAGTATGCAGCATGGAAAGCTTTGAAAGAGGGGAGGAAACCTCTACCAGGTCCTCCTGCAGGTGATGATGATGAAAATCCATCAAATAGTGAATATGTATGATCTTATACTTCATCGCCAAATTCTCATGAGGAATTAAGTTTCACATTGATTTGCTAGTGAAAAATATACGAGATAATTACTGTCCACTTTTGGTCCCATACAAATTAACTTTAGTGTCAACATTATAAAATTTGTCCGACTTTGCCCCAAATTTTCCACAAAATTGAAAATGTTATCATTATTTGTCACGTGAATGCCCTATTTTGTCTGCTGTCCAATTTTGATCCTGAATAAAAATCTAGCATTTCATTTATTAAATGATACATTTTGGGACCACATTTTTTAATATCAAGACTAGATTGAAAAGGTTCTATTTTTTGGGATCAAAATTGGACAATAGGCAAGTTTTTTAGATCCAAATGTCATTTTAACTCGAAGCGATATGTGAATTATATAGTTCCTCTTTACCGAAACTTATCTACCTTTCTTATATCGCTCGTGTATTTTCTTGAATATTAATGTCCTAAGCAGGATAATACTGTGCCATTTAAGTAAAATACTGTACGATTGTGGTTCCTTGATTATGTCACATTTTCAAGAAAGATAATACTCATCATTAAATTTTCTATTTGGAAATTCACAATTTAATTTCAAAATGCCTTTTTAGTACTAGTTTGTAATGTTATTTTAGCAGTAGGATATTGTACCAAGCATAAGTGATGCCTGCTCAAACAGAACAAATTCCTTTGCATCGGATGCAGATTCATCACCTCCAAGCTAGTCTGCAGCACTCAGTTCAACCTTCAAATACTAAATCACCAACTTCTCACAATCCCTCATTCATACCACCATCAACCAGAGTTTCAGCACTATCCTTATCACTCTTACCCTTCTTATCGTCAAGGCTCTGATGAGGCCTTCCACAATTTGCCATCAAACTATATATCCATCGATTGGTGAATGTGATTCCATTTCCAGAAATGGGAGCATTTCAGAACCTGTTTGTTTTGAGACTAGCTCGGATGGACGTAGGACTTTGCGATCACTCTCTACACGAGTTTGTGATGTAACATCCAGATTTTACATTCCAAACTCAATCCACAGCTAAAAATACCTATTATTACTCTTTCCAACACAATACTTATAAAATAAATTATTATCACACTTTGATTTGACATAAAGTAACATTCTATCCTACTAAAATCCCAAAACAAACACACACTTTTACTATTCATAAAGATTTTCACATCTCAGGATTTCAAAATCATGACTTGCTACGACCCCTTAAATTCCAAAACAAACATACCCTCAGTGACTACGTGACAAGAATGTAAGTATGCTAGTGATTATGAACCTTCAGGAGAGCAAATTGCTGAAGCACAAAAAGCGGCTAGGTTCGCAGTTGGTGCTCTTGCATTCAACCATGTTTTGACACCTTAAGAAATCATTGGACGGACTTGTTGACAAAGCCATCAGCTGGCCACTGAGTTCCATACAAAATTTTTTGTTGGATCATTTTATTTCTATAGATTTTTTAACTGGGACTGGAATCTAATGTGAATGGAAAATTTTTAATCGTTGGTTATTTTTGTTGAGTTGGTCTTTTTTGAATTTGAATTAGGTGAATCCAATTTTCAACTATCAATTTGTGCGTTTCAAGGACTTCCTCTGTCTCTTTATACATTTTTCATTATTTACTTTTCCATTCAATTTGGATATAAAGTAATAATATTATGTTCATTTTATTTTTATTTACATAATTACTACTCATTTAAACGATTGCATACTTAATCCATTCATATATTTTCTTCTATTTCACATCATCTGTACTATATTTATATTTTACACTTTTTTTTATAGCTGTGTTCAAAAGCAATGGAAAATTTATAATGGACGTAATATTTCTTAAATAATAATACTTGATTTGCATAATAGTAAGGCAAAAACTTAATACTTGATTTGCATAATAGTAAGACAAAAACTTGTATGAATTCAAAACTTACGATGAATCCGATTTTGTCAATTAACACTGTTATGTGTATACACTATTATTGTTATATATATTTATTATTATTGTTATGGATACATATTATTAATGTTAAAAAATCAAGTACATTTTTATAACAATGATATTATATATGAATTATAGTAATTATACATAATAATGATACGAGTTTATGTGAAACCTACTCTGATAGTAATAGTTGAAAAATCAAATTCACACAAATTTTTTTGTTCATGTTTGTTATGAATCATGATCTTCAAATTGAGAATTTTGTTCCATTAAATTTAATTCTATTACCCTATAAAAATCTTCTTTATTACTTATCACACCCTCTAGTACTTGTGAAAAAGGAACAAAAGTTTAAAATATCACAATTAATCACTTTTGTTCTTTTTATTTGATAGATTAAGGCCTATTATCTGTTCACTTTTGTTCTTTTTATTTGATTTTATCTTCACTCGAAGTTATTTGGTAGATATTATAAATATGATATTGATCAATTTTTCTCCCTATCCCACTCGGTAAATACAACCATCATATTACCCCTTGACCACTGTTCACCTCCACACAATCAATCTCACCTCTTCCTGATAGTATGGCTTCTACAGTGCCTGAATATATATATAAAAAAAAAAAAATTGGAATAGAAGCTGCCACTGCCGTTACTGAAAACTGCAGTTGGTAATTGGAAATCACTTGAATTCACCATTGCCCATAGGCTAGAAAAGGCGTCGTTTGAAGCCCTTATGAAATTGAAGAAGAAGAAGAATCAATTTGGGGTTGCAATTTCAAGAATGAGGTTGCAATTTAGGGTTCCATGGAGGTTGCAATTTCAAGAATGTGATTTGGGGTTTCCTCTTTTCAAGAATGAAATTTGTTCAAATTCTAATATATGTTACATCCTACCAAGTATCTCAATATGAGCTGAAAAATATATATCACTGCCAAGTGATATTCTATGCACATACTAATTTTATATAACTTTTCTTTTTTACTGTACCATGCAACATTATATAAAGTTTAAATACAAAATTAATAAGTAATGCCTACTAAATGGAGTATAAAAGTGAAATAACATAGATTTTTTCTACAAAATAAAAATATAAAAACATTATCTTGTCCTACGAGGCTCTTTTTTTCCGAGGAAACTATGAAGTGTTTTTTTACTTATTACAGCGTATTTACACAGTACGTTTCCCTTGGTCGAATCGGAACCTTTATTCGTGTACCAGATAACGACATATATACATGACCTTCAGGATCTGACTAACAATCTTACATTTAGTACACAAACTCATTTTTGAGTAGTAATCTTACAGAAAATATGCTCACAACTCTAACTCCAGGTCATCATCACATAATGAACTAATCTCCTGCCCCGAAGGCACATCCAAGATCGACGGTCTGTCATTCAACAGCAACGGCACAGGATTGAAGTCAGCAATACACACCATGGTCTGCATGCAGACCCAGAAAAAAAAGATTGGGTATCTTGAAGCCCACAGCCATGAAATCCTGGCAACTGATATATCTTGAATTTACATCTAGGAAGATCAGATCTTCAGTAGAGAGCAAATAAACGAGATTGAAATGTCTCGACAGGTGTAACATCACTGCATATCATGATCCAATCATCCGTGCAGAGGATTTGAGCATTTTGAAGCTCATAACCATGGAAAGCTGGAATGTGATACCCCTCCCTCAATTTTAAATTAACATAAGGCAAAGCCACAGTCCTCAGAGAGGCTGATATCAACGTCTGCACATACATCATGTCCTCGGATCAATATGGGAATAATATTTGCAAATACTGATCATACAAGGTGTTTTAAATCAATGATCAGGGAAATCATGAAACTACTATAAGCAAGCGTGCCCTTGCAAGTGCAAAAACTAAGGGGATGCCTGTTCAAAATTCCTCAATGGAAATGTTACTGAGAATGAACCCGTAATTGGGGTGGTTCACGAGAATAAAAAGAGAATCAATTAACCTTCAGCATACTTTGTACGATGATAATACGATTGATTAAATACCTCCCCTCCGATAATAATATCTCCTCAATCATTCCACTGATTCTTCAACCACCAGTAGTTTTCTTTTCACCCTATTCCAAAATTAGAGCAACACACTATCGATGCATAAACAATATTCATAGTAACTCACTATTCAATGATTCCACTGAAGAATTTGAACCAAACGCCCCCTTAGATTAAGACCCAGATAAAATGTCCTTACATGTGGTTGTGTTCACTTCGTTTACTTGAGAATGTGTTTTCAAATAGAGTTATTCTGTGACAGGCTTCAACAACTAAACCAGAGCAACGGTTCACATCATGCATTTAGTACAATATAAAGCTCATGATAGACCTGAACAATGAAGCTATTTAAAAAAATCTTTTACAATCAATCTCAGGAAGTGAGTATGCAGGTCTATAGAACAATCCACTGCAATAACTCATATCAGCGAAATGACTATCTTCCCAACAAGTAGCAGTACATTATCCCCGAAGGAGATGGCCAATTTATGTATAATATTTTTTTTAGTTCATTTACTTTTGGAAGTGGTCATCGAACTAGTTCGAGCTTTGGTTATTGGAAATGGATCCTCTGCTGGTCAGTGAAACCAGCAAATGTTGCTGGGTATTAAAACGGTAACGTATTATTAAAATATTCTCTTCTTTTTAGTTTTGACCAAGTTATAATTTTTTTGTTACCGTGATAATGAGCTAAAAAGGAGGAAATAGTTTAACCATACGTCACCGTTTTAGTACCCAGCACAATTTGCTGGTTTTATTGCCCAGCAGAGGATCCTTATCCCTGGTTATTGGTGTTAATCCTAGCACTTGCTATAAATGAGTTTTGAATTCATAATTGATATTTTGCAGGTCTTCTAAACACCTAAACACAAACTCAATTATGAAATCGGAAAGATGAAGCAGGTACCTGGATTAAATGCATGTGGAGGTCACCAATCCTGCTCCACTCAAGAAACATAGTGAAGCCACTTAATTTTACGCTTCCAAATACAGTATTACCTGAGATATCAGCAGATATTGAACCACTAATCACCTGCATCGGACCAAAATTTGAGATGTTAAATTAGGTCCCAGATACTGCTAGCCGAATTGAAGAATCACATAATCCAAGCAATGAGATGAAACCGAAAATTATTATTCTTAATTGGGGAGCCCCTGAACTTAATTTCTGACTCCATCACTGAATCCAAGTACGGCCCCCTTCAGGTCATTACTATGAATAATCAACCAACATAAGAATGTCAGACGATGTCAAACCAGGTTGAGTTTACCATTTGTTCCACTTCTTTCTTTATAAAACCAATTTAATTTTATTTAAGTTTTAAATGCATGCACCAAAAGAGAATCATTGAAGTTCTAAATACCCAACTTTAGTCATGTACAGCTGATTTTCCAAAAAGAGTAAACGTAATAGGATAAACTACCAACTGCAGCAAAGAAAAGTTAAAAAAGTTTAGGGATAATATAGTAATTTCACAAAGCATACCATAGAGATGCATGCAACTGGTATTACTTCCTCCGCATCCAAAACATCAATCACCACGTCTAAGGGGACTTCTGCCTTAATCTGAGAGTTGTCAACTTTGATGGTTGGTGGAGAAGATATAGTGAGATTCAGATTCATATCATGATTAGGATACTTCTTGTACAACTGTGGAATAATAAATCTCCACCCAGCTGTGTTCATGAGAGATGTATCTGGTATTTTATCAACAATCCAGTGCATTTTGCTTGCCTAATAGAAAACCCAAATGTTACTTAACTAAGCAAATGTGCACTTTAAGCAATGCAAAAGCCATATGAAGGCTAGACTCGAGTCAAATGACATATCACTGTGTGCGTGTGTTAGGAGTAATGATATGGAGCCCGACGTGAGACGATGGGTTTCTTATGGAGCCCAACATCAACATAAACTACTTATACCATGCTTAATTGCACTAGTGTTTTATGCTGGTGTGGGGCTTTATAAGAAACCCACCTCATATATTAATATGTGTGTGTGTGTGTGTGTGTGTGTGTGTGAGAGAGAGAGAGAGAGAGAGAGAGAGAGAGAGAGAGAGAGTAATTCTTGCATGAGACTGTCACATACATGAGATGTGATACTATTGCAAATCTTTTTGATACACTAGTTTTTAGAGTATCACAAAACTTGCTAAAGTATCATGCCTAATGAATGATACAGTGTCATACAATTTTTTTGACTGATTAACTAAAGAGATTCAGATTCACCTCAAAGTAAACCAACACTGCTGACTTAAGCACATCTTCATGCAATGAGATTTTGACCATCTTATCTGCATTATTGCAGGACTCTGAAGCTTGTAGTATTCTATGGTAGTAACTGGGAAGTGAAACTTCATGCTTAGCAGAGAATAATCCATCAATTTGAAGGTCAACCGATGATTCACTCAACTCTGGGTCATCAATAATTGTAACATTCAGCACAGCTATACTAGTTACTGATACCTCTTTAGGAAGAGATTGCAATAAAGAGTCAAGCTTCACTATTGCATCTTTTATTTTCCTTGGAACAGCGTCTTCAACAGCAGAACCAATTTTACCCTCAAAAGCATCTATTAACCTGGAAATGGATAGATAAATTAATTGAGTCTCGAATTATAAAACTGAAATAAGACATGAGGGAAGGATAAACAAAGAGGTTTGGAGAACCACCAAACAAGCAGACAGCAAAAGAATTTGAAAGCTGACTGCTAAATTTTTACTTAATTATATACTCCTTCAGTCCCATTTTACTTGATTTTTCAGAAGATTCCACACAAATTAGGAAATATTACAAAATTAACAAACTATCCTTATTTAATTTTCAATGAATTTTTTTTTTTAAAGGTGAGCCTTATGATTAACATTTTCTCTCTCTTATTACTAAAATGAGGGTAATATTGGAAAATCATGCATATCTTCCTGAATTCCTAAAACATCATTTGAGAACTTTTTCTTAAACATCAAGTAAAATGGGACAGTGGGGAGTTATTAGCAATAGATGAAAATCTTATAGGTTTTTTATTTATTTTTTATCGGTAAATGTTAGTTAAAATCTTACAGGTTTTTAGTTAGAAGGTGAAAATTAACACCACACCCTTCCATAACCAGTTTTGTTTTTCAACGGCCTACCCCTCCTACCATTCTATGCCTTCCACCTACTAAAGAAAAACCATATTAGACATCTGTTTAATCTAATGCTCTCTTAAGGAGATACATAAATAGCACCTAATCCTTCTTTCTGATTCTATCCTTGTGTGATTTCTGTTTCCCATATATCAATCTTAACATACACAATTGCTGCTGCCATCTTATGCACAAGTTGTCCATAGTAACTTAACACTACGAGCCTAAGCAACTAAATAACAAAATTTTTAAAATCTCGAACTTCCGTACCAGCAATATCAATTGTATTATAAATTAACTGAAATTCCACTTCTGAGCAACCAATTTTGAAATCATTTTTTTCTGGAGAGCCTCAACCATATATTTGATGCAGAGGATAAAACTGGCAGAAACTTAGTTCTAACTAAATACCCAGGTCCTAATTTTAAACTCAGAGTTACTAGTTTTTATTGATACAAAGATATAAGCACTCACTAATCATCATAGCACAAAGGTGTTGATATATCACAACCATACCAAGAATTCTCTAATGCACCTAGTTCCTAAAATCTAGAGAAAAATGACACTTCTAATTTATTTTGGAGAATTTCAAAATGATAACATCATCATTACAATCCAGATTTAGCTGAAACAATGCATACAGTCAGAGATCAACAGCTAGGTCGACAGTTCCTCAAACAACAAAAAGGAGCATATGAGTAAATATACCCTTGATAAAGCCACGATGCTCCGCCATCCAATTTTATAGAAATATTTTTCACATAGCATCCACATTCCAAGAGTGAGAGCCTTAGAGATCCTTCTATTGTCTTTAGGCTGAGTGTAAGACCAACTTCCAGCCCTTCAACCTTAAATGAAGCAGAAACTCATTATTTTAACCTATATAGTACATAATTTTCCTGGTATAAATGCATGACTCAACATTAGAGCACAATTTTTGCGACTAAGGGACTCAACATTGTAGACATAAATTATAAGTGAAAATGTTGATTGCCAAGAGTGTTAGCAACTACTTTCTCTAGGCAAATTCTTGTCTACATCAATGCACCGTGCACTCCTTTTGAATGGTATTATTCTTTCTGCTGAATAATATTTACACGGAAACTAGTTGCACCACGCACACCAGTTGAACGAGACTTCCTCCGTGCTATTATAAGTTTTCACTTTTTCTTTGAACATCACACAATAAGTTTCTCATCCATAAAAAATAAAAATAACACTTCATATACCAATAACAAATATTTTCATAAACAAGTATCTATTACTTTTTCACAATTCTCCATTTGTTTATACAAAGATTCACATATGACCCACCATATATAATTAATAGTATATATTTGTAAAATAAAACTACAAAAACAAAAGGAAAACATAAAGTGAGACCGAGAGAGTATTAGTCGTTTCACTTTAATGATAATGCTCGGGAATCAATGCAACTTCCTAAAACAAGATGTTACTCCTTTTTCTAAATTCAATATCCCTACAAACTGAGATTTCAGAGCATATGTTATCCAGTTCCTAGAGCAATTATGAGAAAGAGCAGCTAGATTATAATGAACAGAAAGGCAAACAAGCTAGAGATTTCTTAATTCATACCAAAGATTCACTAATTGAGAAACAGTGTTTAAAGAAAATAAAGAATGCCTGAATACTCGCATTTCCTTTATCAGAGACTGAAATCGGGATCAACCAAGTGTTGTAAGAATACTTCCAACTCATACTCAAATTCGCGGTAGCCCCAGAAACATCAATCACTACTCCGCTTTCTCCAGCTCTCACAGTAGATGAAGTCACATGAATACTTTCAATCCTAATATCTGATAGAATCATTTGAACGCTGCCAATAATGGGGATTTTCACAGATTTCTCAATCTTGGGAAGCTCGAGGGGGACTAGTGAAGATTCCGCGTTTTCTATCAGCAAATCCTTGAGAAAATCGAGGCCTTTGTTTGAAATTTCAGCGGCGATATGCCCTTCTTCGTGGGATTGACCACGGCTAAACGTGAAGCTCAATAGAAAGAGAAAAAGAAAGGAGAATTTCAGGTTCGCCATGGATAAGCTCTGATTAGGAATAGGTTTTCCGAATCAAATTGGATGAATTGTAGCACGTCGATTGTTGGAATGATGAGAGAGATGAAAGCGGCGTTTATGAATTGTTACGATGATTTACATGCGTACGCTTTCCTCCACAATCTGACACTACATTTCTTGCATTTTCTAATTTTCAATTCGAGGAAATGAGATCAATTCCAAGATGTATGAAATGATGATGGAGAGAATATGCTAATTTCGTCTCCGATGGATCACCAAAACCAACAAAATACTAAGAATTGATCTGCAAAATTACTGATAAATAATATACATGTATCGGATACCACTTCATTGTCTTATTTTAACCTTTTTTCTTTTTTCTTTTTCTTTTAACTCTGTAATCTGTATGCCATTCAAAAATTAATTAACTTAAGAATCTCATAATCATTTATTTGAACTGCATCTTTTTCTTGTATATTTCAAATTCAAGATTTAGAAAAATTTTAAAAAACAAGGGAAAATACACTTTTTTTTCCTATAAATTTTGTTGATTTTGATTTTCGTCCTCTTAAATTTTTGAATTTTGGTTTTCATCCTTTAATTTATCAAAAATTATGGTTTCCGTCCTCTTAAGTTTTAAATTTTGGTTTTCGTCCTCTTAAATTTTGAATTTTGGTTTTCATCCTTTAACTTACCAAAAACTATGGTTTTCGTCTTTTAACATAAACCAAAATAAAATATTAGAATAACTCAAATTAAAATTAAAATTTTAAAAATATATCAAAATTTTATTTTTTTAAAACAAAATTAATTACGCAACTATTTCAACTTTAAAAGTGTCCATATTTAATTTAAAGCAAAACAAAATATTTGAATTTGTCAAAATTAAAATTATAATTTAGATAATATGTCAAAATTATATAAAAACTTACCTAAAATATAGCAATAACATAGAAAAAATTATTTACGAATTTACCTAAAAAATTATTTACGAATTTAGATAAATTATTTACGGTTATATTTTGTAATTATCCTAACAAAAATTTAAAACCGTTCATATTAAATTTAAACCAAAACATTTGAAATTTTGAACATGTCTGTTGAGCAATTTATATAATCGGGAGATTAATGTGGCTAGTTCACGTAGGAAATTACCCAAACAATAATCTTAATGTGTCAATTAGAATTGTAATATGAAATATAATTGGAAAAGTAGAGAGAGAAATTGTGTAATATATTTCTTGTATTTGGAAAATCAGATCTCTACAAATGAGATGTTTTTACATATTTATACCCTTTCTAAGGGTGAGGTGGCGCCCATTTAAGCCACATGGTTCTTGGTGGTGACAAGTTTCCTCCACTTGTCACCCCCGGAATGTTTTACCCCACTAAATCTAGCCTAAATGACCTGAACCCTTCATACAGGTTCCTTAGACATCTTGTGTCTTCTTTCCTTCGAGGAAGGGACTAGCAGCTGGGCGAGCATTGTGGCGAACAAGGGGGCGAGCAGATGGGCGAGCACCATAGGCTTATCCTCTTGGCTTGCTGCCTTGCCACATCCAGGCTGAAGGCGAACATGGAGGCGACCAGGTGGGCGAGCATGGAGGCGAGCAACCTAGTTTTGGCTTCATGGGCTTGTTGCTTTGTCATGCTCGGAGCTTCGGGTGATCAAGTGGTGAGCAGGTCAGCGAGCATTGAGGCGAGCAACTGGGGAGTGGCCACGTAGGCTTGTTACTTCGACACCTCTGGGCACTGGTAAGCATATGGGCGAGCATGTGGGCGAGCAGCTTACTCATTCCTTCTTGTTTATACTTTGGTTATTCTCTAATCCTCAAGCTTAGATCCTTTTATCAACATTTGCCCCTCAGTATATACTTTGATTTGATCTATCTTTATCAAAGTATATGCTGGAATTAACTCGATGTGTTGGCGAGCTACTGAGCGAGCAATAGGGCGAGCAACTCTGCTAGCAACATGGTGCTCACCTTTGTGCTCGCCTTTCCGCTCGCTCTCTTGACAACTGGGGCGACGTTCCGGAATACGAGGAACCTCCTCGTTTTGTGTGCCAATCAGTCGCACGAAAAGGCGTGCCTCTTTAAAAACCTTTCAAATACTTTGCAATTAGGTCCATGAAATTTTTCCCTCTTTCACTTTAACCTGAATGTATAAATAGGGTTCTTCCTTCACTGTTCATTCTCTTCTTCACTTATCACTCTTCTGAATTTTCCGGCGAGCCATATTTTCAAGTTTTTCCCTGGTGACTTCTCTGTTTCTTCTTATTCCGGCGGACGATCTTGGGGCTTTTATTCAAAGGTAATCTACTATTCACTTTTGCCTTGCAATTTATCATGTTTGTGTTATCTTCTTTTTCCCTTAATTTTTTGAATCTTCGTTTCCTGCACTTGTTCATCGGGTTCTCCGCCGGAATTCGTGACCGGAATCTTGTTGGTGATATTTGCAATCGATAGTTAGCACATTCCTAGGGTCTTTGCTCTTCCCATTTTCATGTCTTCATCTTCAAGCCGAACAATCTCTCACCGGAATCTGGGTAAAAGACCGATGGAGGAGGGTGGCCCGATTGCCGGTCTTTCATCAGTACACCTGGCGGGCTCTGAACTCGAGTTGGTAGAGATAGACCGCCCGTTGGAGGAAGGAGGCGGGCATGCCGGCGAGCACATGGGCGAACAGCCGGGCGAGCAGGTAGTCGAGCAGCCCGCTGCTCGCCCTGAAGGTGACGACCAAGAGGAGGTGGAGGTTCTCTCCAGTATTGACGACAGTGATGACTCCATCACCGAATGGTTCGAGTCTGTCGGCTTTCCGCATCCTCACATGTCCGAGAGGTCCATCCCTGACGGTGTTGCTCAAGAGTTCGACTGGAGAGCGTATTATGAGCAATACACCGCCGATTTTCCGACTCCTCCTCAATAATATCGAGAGCTCGAAAAGGGTGACCGCACCCATTATAAGGCAAACACTGTAGTGAGTGTTATTGATGAGGATGATCTTGACAGCATTCGGAAGGAGTATCACATTCCCTGCGATGTTACGATGTATGCCCCTCGGGAGAAGGAAAGGGCCGATTGTCCTCCAGAAGGTCTAACGGCTATAAACATACATACTTTGGCCACCGGCGTGACATTGCCTCTCCACCCTCTTATCGGTCGCTTCTTGGAAACAACGGGTTTAGCGATCACACAGCTAACACCCAAAGCCTGGACATATCTGATATCACTCTGTACGGTCTTTGCCTTGGAAAGGTACAAGGATCGCCTGACTCCTCAAGAGGTGAATTACACCCTGTGCCTTAGCAAGTGCTCCGAGGAGGGCCAGGGTTACTATTACCTTAAGGCGAGGAGTGATATGAAGATCCTCGAGGGACTGCCCAACAAAGTGAGGGATTGGAAAGAGCAGTTTTTCTTCATTGGAGGAGATTGGTGTGCCCCGGATAACAATGAGGGTCTCGGTGGGCGTATTATGTCCCCTACTGAGTTTGGCGAGTTGCAGCGTAGGATTTGTTAGCACTTTAAATTCCATTCTTGTTATAGTATCTGATGTTCTTTGTTCTTTGTGTTGCAGGTTTGATCCCTCAGCGTTGGAAGAAGACAAGCTTGTCTGAGGAATTCAAATTTACTTGTATTCTCGTCTGCCGCCGGAACAAAAAGGATAGGACTTTTGAGTACTTGAACAAGTCCAGCTGCCGCATTGCCTCGGGGTTGATCACGACTCCTCATCACTTACGAGCTCAAGTCGCTCGTCCTGCAGGTATATTCGTTTTATGTTTTTTTAGACTTTGAGTTTTCTTTGAAATTTTCTAACTTTTTTCATGCTTGTGGCTGCAGAAGTCACTATAGCCATTCCTCCATCTTTCAAGACTTTTAATCAGAGATTTGGAATGGCTAGGACCAAGAGGGATCCCCCATCCGTGGTGTTAGCTGCTCAACAGGCGGCCAAGGGGGCCAAAAAGGCTGCTGGTACTGGCCCGAACACACGGTCCACCGCTCCTCCTCGTGCCCCTCGTGTCGATGACCTACAGGCCCCGAGTAGTTCGCCCAGCGGTGGCAGCCGACGGTTGCAGCGGGGTGATGGTTCACGCGTTGAGCGTGAAGGTGATGCTGCAAATAACGCACGGGTCACAAGATCTTCAGCATCTGGAGGTCCAGGCCGGGCTGAGGTTCCGGAGTCTACTCTTCCTGCACCTGCCGGCACGTCTACCGCTCCTGGCCCCATACGGTCCGTTGGGCAGTTATCAGACATTTCGATCCTTGGATGGGATCAAAAGCGAGCGGCTGGGTAACATTCTTATGCATTGAGCATACTTACACTTAGAAAAATTTTCATGTATGAACTTGTATGCAGGTATGACCCTTCACGCTATCAGCACCGTAGTCCAGCCGTACACCAGTTCGCGCTTGCTCAGCCTCCGAAGTCCCTCAATGATCTTAAGGGTTCAACTCGCTTGGCCGTTGAGTCTACCGTTCGCCATTGGACACAGCCTCAAGACACCATCATTCAGCATCAGTCACTTATAGATAACATCTGTACGGCTATACATCACACGAGTGGGGCTCTTTTCACTGCCCAGCGTGCTCTTGAGCAAGCTGTGACTTTGGAGAAGGCGTACGCGGTGCTGAGTGATATCTCGAGGAAGGAGAAGGAGGACCCCAAGAAGAAGATTGCTACTGCCGAAGCCAAGGCTAAAGCTTCTTTGGATGCCGAGCAATCGGCAATTACAAGTGCCGAGAGGTCTAAAGCCGAGGTTGATGGTCTTCGAGCCGAGTTGGCAAGTGTTCGGGCTCAGTTGGAGGAAGGTAGGGTTGTTCGGGGAAAGATTGCCGAGTTAGAGAGAGAACTTCAAGCCACCCGGACCGAACTCGCCGATCTTAAGGCTGCACACACTGACTGTTATACTGCTGAAGCCGTTGCTGATATTCGAGCGGAGTCCTCTGACTTCGACTTTGTTTATGCCTTTGCAGAGAACCTATTTAGTGCTGCGAGACATCCGGTAAGTCTTTGAACTGCTGGTACGTCCTTTGGTGGTCCCATGTCCAGGATACATTTGACTTGTGAAGGGTTGACTTCTATGCACCGTTGACTTACGAGATGTCCCAAGAACTTGCCGGATTGTACTCCAAAGCTGCTCTTCTTCGGGTTAAGTTTCATGTTATACGCTCTCATGATGTCAAACGCTTGCTTGAGGTGCTCCAGATGGTCCTCTTTTCTAAGACTCTTCACTACAATGTCGTCAACATATACCTCCATTGTGTCACCAAGGTGTTAGTCGAACATCTTGTTGACTAATCTTTGATATGTGGCGCCGGCATTGATTAACCCGAAGGGCATCCTCTTCCGACAAAATAAATTTTTGTTTGTATAGAAGGCTGTATGTTCTTGATCATCTAGATGCATGGCAATCTGATGGTAACCTGCAAAGGCATCCATAAACGTCATTAGTTCATGTCCCACCGTATTGTCTACCAGCTGGTCGATGTTAGGCAAAGGAAAGTTATCCTTTGGACATGCGGTATTAAGGTCTGTGAAGTCTATACATAGCCTCCACGTTCCATTCGGCTTCTTGACCAAGACAGGGTTCGCCACCCATTGAGGACATAGTGCTTCCTTTATGAGTTCATTATCCAAGAGTTTCTTCACCTCACCGGTCAAGGCTTCATACTTATCTGGTCCATATTTTCTCCTCTTTTGACAGACGGGCCTATTTGTGGGATCGATGTTGAGACGATGGCAAGCGTGCTCCACTGGTATGCCCGTCATATCTTCATGCGACCATGCAAACACATCGAGATTAGCCCGAAGGAATTCCTCCATCCAGCTCCTATAAGGCTCCTCCAACTCCGACCCAATAAAGAGTTCTAAATCTTGTTTATTTGGGTCAACTTGTATGGACCTGAGCTCCTTAACTGGTGTAGCGCGTCGTTTCTTGTCCTTCCACCTAGGATCATCAATTGGTCCTTCGAGGTGCGTATCTATTTCTTCCGGGGTTGGTTCATAGCCCAATCGAGGCTCGATGTCCTCCGGTACAACCGTCTGACCTTCAGGTATTGGTTCCATGTCACCACTTATTCTGACTATGGTTGTGGGGTCTTGATCTTGAACCTCCGGGTTATTTACCGTTTGCTCCCCAACCGGCTGGTCTCGCTGGAGTGCATTATCTATCTCCATATCCTCCGGCGTTTGATCCACTTCCATCATTTCGGTGTCTATTGAGATGTCATCCAAACTGCTCGGCTCGTCCGGGGAGGGTTGTGATATTAGATCCTCAAACACCAACACCTGGGTAACAGGCTTCTTCAGAGTTAGTAGGCATTCCCGCACCTTCTTCTGATCCCCTTTGACCGTACCTGCACCCTTAAGAATTGGGAATTTGATACAATAATAGTAAGTAGAACATGCGGCTTTAAATTCGGAAATGAAAGGGCGGCCGAGGAACCCTTTATAGGTGGACGTTTGATCTACGACTAAAAAATCTAGCAACCTAGTCATCCTCCTTTTCGGGTCCTCTAGCGCTACAAGTTCTACAGGCAATCTTATTACACCTAGTGGGACGGTCACAGCCTCTCCAAATCCCACTATTTTGTGATTACAATCCTCTATATAGGATTCGTAATCTCCTAACTGGTCTAGTATCTTCTTGAACAGGATGTTCGTGTAGGCTCATGTATCCATTAGCAGTCGGTGTACTCTCGTGTTCATGATATTGGCGCTGATAACCAGGGAGTCGTTGTGCGGTGTAAGGACCCCTTCGAGATCTGCTTGTGAGAAAATCAAGTCTGCAGTTGGCTTAGCTGATGCTTTAGATCCGGACCCCGTCTCTTGTACTTGATTGACCGCCCGAATTTCCGTTTTCTTTTGTCTTTTTGATGTGGGACGGCCATCCACCATTCCTCCAGCCGAACCAACTTCTTCAAATACAAGGATCTCTCGGCTAGGTTCCAGATGTGTCGGCCTTGCGGGTGGACCTCTTCTCACTTGTCTGTTTGGGGCCCTTTCTGCCTCATCGTTGTCTTCCTCATCCGAGGCCTCCTGTCTTGGCTGATGCTGCCTTTTCCCCAGAGCTTTCTTGACGAACTCGGCAAGTTTTTCGTCTTCGTAAAACTTCCATAATTGTTTCAGAAGATCCCGACATTCACTAGTGAAGCGCCCAATACTCTGATGATATGCACAAAATTTATTCGGGTTTAACTTGCTTCGATCCTGCCTGATCCTCCGGGGTGCAGCTAACATATCCTGATCTTTCACAGCTGTGAAGACGTGGTCAATCGTTGTAGTCAATACTTGGTTTAGTTTTTCTTTGTATTCCGCCGTGTCTCCAAATGATTTCAAATTTTTCTGGGCTTTGTAACCACTACCACTAGGCTTCTTCCCATTTTTCTTGTCATCAGCCTCTGAACCCAACTATTTGGCCATTACTTCTTGCATTGCAACATACACACCGGCTTTGTGGCGGAACTCGGCATATGTACTAGGACAAGCTAGATGCATCTCTTTCCATAGGTCCGTTCCTTTACGCAGTCCCGCCATGACCGCCACAACCTTTGTATCATCGCTGACCGACTCACCTTCTAAAAGGATCTTGTCGAAGCGTTCTAAGTATTGTTGATTGGTCTCCTCGGCCCCTTGTGAGATATTGGCCAGCCTATGCTTTTGTGTCAGGTATGTTCCGAATCCCGAAAAGTGGGATAGGAATTCCTGGGTCAACTGTCCAAACGATTGAATTGATCCGGGTGTCAAGGCTGAGAACCATCTGTGTGCACGGTCTCCAAGAGTTAAGGGAAAGTTCTGGCATTGCGTCGCATCTGATGCCCCCATTGAAATCATATAGTCAGCATACTTCGATATATGGACTTTGGGGTCAGACTCTCCCTCATATAGTACCAATGACGGAAACTGTATTTTTTTCTAGATGGGAGCTGTAAGGATGGTTGATGATAATGGAGAGATGGGCAAGGATGTGTACGTCTCAGGTTTGTCCTTGGTAGCCACTTGATGTTGCAAGTCCTCCACTGCTTTTATCAATTTTTCAATCTCTAACACTGACGACCCCCGGGATGATCCCCCTCCTCGAGGCTGTTCCGGGTGTACCTCATAATGACTTGCTGCCCCCGGCAGTCCCTCACTTCGGGCAACCTCTCGGTGTGGTCGTTGGAGATTACTTGCAGCATTTGGGCCTAATCTTTCGGACGCCCGTCTCCTCAATCTTTCTTGTACAAGGCTGCGTTGATGTCGAGCATCAGACTCGCAAGGCTCTTGATGGTGCGAATGCTCTGACCTTCTACCTTCTGAGTGATAACTTTGGTTATTGCGTCTATCACCTTGTGACCCATCAAGATGCTCAGGTTGATCATTTGCTCGGCCAGCCGGTCGCCCAGCTGGTCGCCCCTCTACTCGCCCAGCTGGTCGCTGGTTTGAGCGTTGGGGTTGTGGTCCGAGGCGATCAGACATTTTCTGTTTGCCTTTTGAGTTTTCTGGCACGACACGTCCACTACTAGCTTTTTCCTCCTGAGCGTGGTAACTTGTTCGGGTCTCATGTCTCGTCTCAGTCTGGGCAACTTGAATCACTGGTTGACGCGCCACCACAATTTGCTGCCTTTGCATCTGTCTGAGGGTAGCCATCGCCCTCTCGATGTCTTCTGGGGTCCTGACCATCGATTCGATGGTTGCTTCAATCTGGGGTCTCTCTGGTGCCGCTGGCAGTGCTGGGATTCGAGTCGTCTCAGCATGACGACGTCCCGAAGGCTTCTTTCCCTTCCACCTTCGGCTTGTTGAGGTGGTATGGGATTCATCGTGGGAGGCCTCGTACATTTGTCTCGTCATTGTTTCCGGTGACAATTGAGTATAGTAAATGAGTTTTTAAAGAAATCTTTTCTAGTTCGTGTTTTCGAAGACAACAAATTCTTGAAAACACTCACAATTGAAGATATTCCTCAAAACTTTTACCGAACTTCGAAGGGCGTTCTTGGTGTTCTTGAGAAATAATGAAGAATGAGTATCGAATTCTTCAATCGACGGAGGTTCGAGACCCTCCTTCTAGCGCCAAATTGTTGAGCAATTTATATAATTCGGAGATTAATGTGGCTAATTCACGTAGGAAATTACCCAAACAATAATCTTAAGATGTCAATTAGAATTGTAATATGAAATATAATTGGAAAAGTAGAGAGAGAAATTGTGTAATGTATTTCTTGTATTTGGAAAATCAGATCTCTACAAATGAGATGTTTTTACATATTTATACCCTTTCTAAGGGTGAGGTGGCGCCCATTTAAGCCACATGGTTTCTGGTGGTGACAAGTGTCCTCCACTTGTCACCCCCTGGATGTTTTACCCCACTAACTCTAGCCTAAATGACCCGAACCCTTCATACAGGTTCCTTAGACATCTTGTGTCTTCTTTCCTTCGAGGAAGGGACTAGCAGCTGGGCGAGCATTGTGGCAAACAAGGGGGCGAGCAGATGGGCGAGCACCATAGGCTTATCCTCTTGGCTTGCTGCCTTGCCACATCCAGGCTGAAGGCGAACATGGAGGCGAGCAGGTGGGGGAGCATGAAGGCGAGCAACCTAGTTTTGGCTTCATGGGCTTGTTGCTTTGTCATGCTCGGAGCTTCGGGCGATCAAGTGGCGAGCAGACCAGCGAGCATTGAGGCGAGCAACTGGGGAGTGGCCACATAGGCTTGTTACTTCGACACCTCTGGGCTCTGGTAAGCATATGGGCGAGCATGTGGGCGAACAGCTTACTCATTCCTTCTTGTTTATACTTTGGTTATTCTCTAATTCTCAAGCTTAGATCCTTTTATCAACAATGTCAAAATTTAAAAATATGTCAAAATTATAATTTTTTTAAACCAAAAAATTTACTTATTTACCTAAAACGTAGCAATAACATTTTTTTTTTTACGAATTTACCTTATTTTTTAAAGAATTTACCTAAAAATATTTATTATTACATTTTTAATTATCATAACAATTCTTTTTTTATTGAAATTTTAAAATCATATATATTATAAAATTTTAATTTTAAAATTACCAATATTAAACTAAAAACAAAAGAAATTTTTGAATATGTTGAAGGACGAAAACCATAACTTTTGATAAGTTAAAGGACGAAGACCAAAATTCAAAACTTAAGAGAACGAAAACCATATTTTTTGGTAAATTAAAGAACAAAAACCAAAATTCAAAACTTAAGAGGACGAAAACTAAAGTCAACGAAATTTATAGGATAAAAAAGTGTATTTTCCCAAAAAACAAATTTCTGAGTCACAAATTCTCTGAGTTACAGATTTTTGTCTAATAAATTTTTTTATTTATAATAAATAGTTGATAAGTCTGAAGCTTTAAATTGATCTTTTTCTTTTTAGAAAAGCCACTTGGATAATGAGGATAGATTTAAAAAAATAATATTTATTATCATTTCTATTTTATATCTTTTATTTTAACAAAATAATATAAATAAAGGAAAAAAACTTATATACAAGATCCGTAGAAATGTCCACTTTTAAAAATTCGCGGTTCTAAACCGGGTCGGGTCGAATTTGAGTATTTTTTTCCAAAATTCGCGCAACTTGTAATTTCAGTTTTTTTCGCTCCCAAATATGTTACAGTTTGGGCAAATGCATGTTACTTTAAGGCAAAACGTGTGTTACAACCAGATTAAATGTTGTTTTCTACACATATTCATTTATTTTTGTAGAAGTAAATATTTTTCATGCAGTGTAACACATATTTATTCTTAATAAAAATACATTTTATCCTATAGTAACACATATATGCTCATATAATAACACAAATTGAGGAACAAATATGTGTTACAATTAGAGTAAATATGTATTACTGCAAATTTATGTTACAATTGGAGTAAATTTGTGTTACTGCAAATGTGTGTTACATCTAGAGTAAATGTGTGTAACTGCAAATATATGTTACAATTAGAGTAAATGTGTGTTACTGCAAATGTGTGTTACAATTAGAGTAAATGTGTGTTACTGCAAGATCAAATGTGTGTTACTGTATACACAAACATTTATTTATCCTTATAAAAATATATATTATATTTTATATAACATATATAAGGTATTAAATGATGTATTAAGTACATGAATAACATATTATTAACATTAATCAACAAAAAGAATAAAAAATAAATTAAGTAACACATATTTATACTTGCAGAAATACATATTTTATTTATAGTTACTTGAAAAGTACAAAAATTAAATTTTTAAGAATTAGTAACACAGATCTTGCCTAATTGTAACACACATTTGCCCAAATTGTAACATACCTGAGAGCGAAAAAACCTGAAACTACAAGTTGCGCGAATTTTGAAAAAAAATGTCCAAATCTGACCTGACCCAATTTAGATCCGCGAATTTTTAAAAAACGAATATTTCTACGGTAGAAATTTCTACACAAGTGTTGCTCTAAATAATCGTCCGTGTTTATAGAAGAAACAATCGCCACGCATATTTACTGAACCGCCATGAAAGATCCACATGCTCATCATGCAAATAAGAAAGAATATTAACATATTAATTTTTTTTTAAATAACTATTTTTATAAATTGGTTCACAGTATTTGTACAAAAGCGTAATTTTTTTTGCACAAAAGTATATATTTTTTTGCACAAAACTAATTTATAATTAGTACTCCCTCCATTCCAGAACTACTTTCATAATTGTCCTAGACATGTGAACCAAGAACAAGTGAGTATGTGAGTGTAAATTTAAATAAAAAAAAAAAAAATTTATTGATTTTTATAAGTATAAAAAGTTTCATTTATAAATATGTGAAATTAGAATTGAGACGTCAAAATAAATAAAGTGTGAAAGTAATTTTGGAGCGGAGGGAGTATTAATTTTATGAACCATTTTGTAATTTTTCCAATAAGAAATATGTTATCAAACATAACTAGATTTATGGTAAAGTATAAATATGAAAAGTGTAACTTTATTTCATTAAAATGAAATTCGATAATAATAATAATAATATTTCATGAAAATAATTATATGCCCTTCATAATTTATCATATATTTTGGAAGCACAAATTAAGATAAATATAATAAAATATTAATTACAGTACAAGTGATGTAATAGAAGAGTATTACAACAAACGTAATGAGAAAATGAATTAAATATTAAAAAATAGATTGTCAAAAAAAGAGAAATTTATAATGAAAATGACCGAAATGAAAAGAAATAAAAATTTTAAGTGAGATGGAGGAAATATCATTTGAAAATGGACTCAAATCTTTCGATATAACTGATCTTACTTGCTCGTTAATTATTGTGAGGTGGTAAACTGGTAATGTATGAATTAATAATATACGAATTTATACTTAATTATATTTTAAGTACTGTGAAAAATTATTGTGCACTAAATACACTGTACATTTTAAATGTATATTAAAAAAAATCGCTATTATTATTATTAAAAAATTACCATTGTTTATTATATACAAAATAACTCTATGTTAAATTAATTTTCGATATAAATAAGAATAACCATTTTATAGCACAGCGCATTTTGCAATTCAAATATATTTTTAAATAGTGACACCAATTATTAATGAAAAATTACATATACTATTATTGAAAATTACATTTAATTTTTTGAGATTATTACATTTTGGTTCTAACTTTTCCCTACTAATTCATTTTAGTTTTACACCTTTTTAAATACCAAATTAGTGCTAAAATAATACAATGTGGTCCAAAAGTAGTCAATTAGAGCATTAAATGATGGGTTCAAACTTTTTCATACCCACCCCTAATAAGTGTTCCTTCTCAATCTCTCACCTATTTCTGTCTCTCACCTCGTTTCTCTCTCTCATCTGCGTTATCTCTCTCATCTCCTTCCTCGCTCAACTCGCCGTTCTCTCATCCCCGATGCATCCGTCAAATCCGACCTACCTAATAGTACGGAGACGGAATTTGAATTTTGTTGGGCATGTATTTCCTTCAAAATCCCTCAGTTTATTACTCTGTTTCATCTTCCTTCCCCTTCCATCGTTCTCTTCTCTGTGTTTGATTGCCATAAAAAAAATGGCGGATGATTGCATTTTAGCTGTGAGGTGGAAAGAGGAGTGTAAATTCATCACTGTTCGGGAAACCGAATCATATAAATCCCTCCAAGACCAGGTTAGAGGGAAGTGGGTTGAATTACAGTCTTCTGATTTTGCCTTTTCTTGCTCATTTGGTGATTTCACCAATGCATGTTTAGAATCTGATGATGATTTGGGTAGTATATTTAATATTTTGAAGACCCTGCCTTCCAAAATTGTAAAAGTCGATGTTGTGCATGTTTCTCAGTCCAAAACATCATCCAAAGAGTCTGATCCCAAATCCAATTCTAGTGTTAATAGGTTAGAATGTGTTCCTTATGATCCTGTATCTGGTGAAATTGTAGAATTTGGAGGAGCTGGTTCTATTCCTGCATTCGACGTTAGTCCTGCTCTTGATAAGAAATCATTCTTGTCGGATAATTGGTCTGATATATTTAAAAATGGTGTTGGATCTATATTCAGTGGTGGGAGTGTTGATTTTAGGACCAGTCTTAGGAAGTATGCCACGAAGATGAGTTTTCGTTTTAAGTTCGTGAAAAACACTTCCTCATACATACATGTCATTTGTCATGAGTCAAAAAACACTGGGTGTGAGTGGTATATTCGTGCTAAATTGTTAAAGGTATCTGGTGCATTTGTTATATATAAGGGCAATTTTACTCATAGGTGTGTTGGTATATTGTTGAAAGACAAGACCAAACGTTTATGTCCTAAAATCATTGGGAAATTATTGTTGGGTGATGTAAAGTCCAAGCCTGATATGGCACCAAAGGATGTTGTAGATGTTATTAGGAACTCGTATGGGATGGAGATTCCTTACTATAGGGCTTTCAGGGCAGTTGAATCTGCTAAGGAACAGATTTATGGAAGTTTTGATGATTCCTATCAAGATCTACGTTGGTATTGTGAAGCCGTTGAGCGCACCAATCCTGGAAGTATTGTAAATCTTCAAGAAAATAGCACTACTCATTGTTTTGAGCGTCTATTCATTGCATTTAAGGCATGTGTTGAAGGTTTCAAACATTGTAGACCTCTTCTATTTCTAGATGGGACATTTCTAAAGGGGTGTGCTAAAGGCACTCTGCTAGTTGCAACTGCTAAGGATGGGAACAATGGTATGCAATTTTTTTTTGTGCATCTTTTCACACCTAATTGCATTACAACTGAATTTTAATACTACGACTGTTTTTCCAATTTTATTTAGGTCTTTTCCCTGTTGCTTATGCATTGGTTTCTGCTGAAAATATATCCAATTGGGAATGGTTTGTAAGGAATATTAAGGATAATATTGTGCAAGACCAGGAGATTATTTATATTTCTGACCGGAACCTTGGGTTGCTTTCTGCACTTAATAATGTTTTTGATGAACCCAAACATTTTTATTGCTTATTTCATCTGTTGGCAAATTTACGTGGTCGGTTTTCTTCTGGTTGGTCTAACAATCAACTTGTAGACCTTGGTGAGATTTTTAAAGCAGCTGTTTATGCTCCAGACGAACGACTTTTCAATCAGAGCATTCAATTGTTCATTCATGTTGGGGGGAAGATGGCTGAAGATTGGTTAGACCAACTCCCATATGAAAAGTGGGCGGTTGCTCATTCTTCCCATATCAGACGATATGGGGAAATGACGTCAAATGCTGCTGAATCATTTAACAATTGGATATTGGATGCTAGGTCACTCACTGTCACAAAATTGGTAGACAGCATTAGACAAAACATTGCTGGATGGTTTGTTGATAGGAGAGATGCATGTCAAGGATGGACCACACCTCTTGTACCCTAGAGGCAGATTGATTGGGATTACATGTACGAGCTTGGTAGTTCGTGGATTGTTTCTAAATCTCCTGGTGGAGAGTTTGAAGTGCAGTCTGAAATATCATGCACTGTTGATTTGCGTCGACGGTATTGTTCCTGTGGACAGTGGTTTGTTACCGGTTTCCCTTGTGTCCATGCAGTTACAGTCATATGCCGGAATGAAACCTCCATTTTCACTCACATTGATAAATGTTTTTATACATCAGAGTATATAAAATATTACCAGAAGGACCTAAATCCCATCCCCGACACAATGCGATTTGAGTGTGAACCATCCCCAGATCAGTTCAAGATGCTACCGCCAATTCTTAACAGGAGGTCAGGTCGCCCAAAGAAGAATATGATTACATCATATGGTGAATTCCCAAAGAAGAAGCCGAAATTGTGTTGGTCATGTGGTAAGCGTGGAATGCATGACCACACATGCACCAAATCCTGAGAAGGTAATGAAATGTCTATTTTTCCAGTAGACACCATGATGCATTTTATTGTGGTTTTGTTATGGGGTGTCATGTTTCCTGTTGTAGGTGCAGAACATTCCTTTTTGTTGGCTAGAAGTCTGCTGGCATATTTCTTTATCATGTAGTAAATACAGTTCAAGTAAGTAATTTTTACTTTTCCATAAGTTATGGGGTATCATTTTTTCCTGCTAATGTTGTGTATTTTGTGTGATACCTTCTCTATTTTGTTTGTAGGCGAAGTCAGGGATCTTTTTGGGGGCAGGAGCACATCGGTTTTTATCATGTGCATATCTCAGTTCTTCTTTTGGGTTAGTCATATAAAACTTCATTTGCTCAGTTATTGAGTAAGAAGTTTTCTTTGTGGTGATCATACTTATTTTAGGGTTTTTATCAAATTTTCATGTCAAGTGTAAGTAATGAAGAAACTGTATGCTGTGTATACAATTGCCCAATCATTTTAGAGAGAGATTTCGTTATGTAATTAAATTTACCCAATCAATTGCACCCTGCTTATATAATTTCAGCATTCGTTCATACATATAATTTGCCCAATCAATTGCACCCTGCACACCATTATAAACTGCTCTGTTCATACATAAACTGACTCAGCCTTTACATGAACATTTTGGTAAATACAATTGCACACAGCCCTACTAGTACAATTGTAATAACATTCCCTATAACCACAGTACTTAGTGAAAGCTTGTTATTGATCATACCATCATTATGTATACTTGATGAGTAGTTTCTGAAAGCTTCTGCATGCTGGGTAACTTCCTCTAGCACCATGTTTACTGGATAATGTTGAATTGGGTTGCACCAGTGAGAAAAGCCATGTTGTTTACAACAGTAGAAAAGTTTGCCTGGATTTCTTGGTGATTCAGAGAGCATTATTGAAGCTGGACACTTGCATTTTGAACAAGTTGATTTGCTGTACCTGGGATAGTTGCTTGTACCTCCATATGAGCTAGCTTCAGACATTTTTTGTGAAGTAGTTTAGGTATTTTTTCGATGATTTCCCTATTAGAAGACAACTCCTTATATATTGAATGTTCAGCTGTTTGTTTTCCCAGTAAGGTTTATGGGCCTGTTTATATAAGTTCACTTTTGTTTTGGAAAACCAACGGTCATATATATGTCCTGTCAATTTGCCAACCGTTATAATCCATTTGTTTAAAAAAATATATATATGTGTTCTAATAAAAGATTGTACTGCACAGTCCAGATTTGTTTCTAAATATAAAATTTTATAAATATTTTTTTCCATGCACAGGACCAAACATTTTTTTACTGGAATTTTTTTTTATGCAAACGGCCCCAAAAATTAATGTACGAACATGCACAGGAAACTTACTTAACAAAATGCACAGGCCCACATGAACAAGAGAATGCAAAATGCACAGAACATGTCTGCTGTGTGGAGAGTTTAAGTCTTTTGATTACAATGTGACACCACGAGGGTTTAACAGTTCCAACTACAGAGTTAGGTCTGTTGTTGATCAAATGCCGGAAGTAATGGCGTCATGGAGTTGCCTGACCCTGATGTGTGGATAGTTTGATCGTGTTGAAATTACTAACCCCACTACCAAGAAAAAGATTCTGCTTCCATTTTCCCGAATCAACTTCCCCCCAGGTACTGTTAAAACCTCTGTTTTTTATGGTATGGGTCGAAATCTTGACAAAACGGATATATTAGTTGTTCGTGTTGTTATTTTTAAATCCGAACAGTTGTTATCTGAAGTTAAGATTTTTTCTAAAAGGCGAACTGTTTGGGAGGATGGTCCAAATTTCCCTTATAATAATGTTTCTGGGAAACTTGGTGTCTTTGTATGTGGGTCTCTGTATTGGCAAGTTTGGATAGATAACGAACAGTTTTTGGTTGGTTTTTACTTGGAGGATAAGAGTTACAGAGTCCTAGAAGTGCCTGATAAAACCCTGACTAATGATCATTCTAGTATTAGAGCTTTGAATGTGTCGAAGCTTGTTCTGTACACTCAAATATCCGATAGTGCTGCTGGTCACAAGTTTTACATTTTAGAAGATCATGCCAATGACAAATCATGGACAGCTTTCAACATTTCTTTGGATGCTGCCATCACCCTTCACCACCGTCTCCAAACCATCAACCCAATTGCTTTTCTGAATGATGAGGAAGAGGAAGTTATGTGCCAAGTTTATCCCATGGGTGTATTTGTTGTTTTTAATGTAAAAACAAAGACACATCGACGCTCCAATGCTTTCCAGTTTCGTCTTGGTCATCTGGTGAAAGAGTGCTGCATCGAGGGGTTATTGTAATTAGTTTTCTAATTTAAGTATATATGATTTTTGTGGACAGTACTTTTGTTATGTAAATGTCCAGTTTTAGTATCTTAGGGGAAAACACTATATATCCTTACCTTTTGTTATGTAATTATTACTCTGTTATATATTCGTATAAAAATGATATATAATAGTTAAGTTTGTTCATTTCTTTCAGTAATTTAATTACTTTATTATTATTCAATTTTTTGTTGTGTGGGCTGTATAATATTTTTTGAGTATATGTGTGTGGGTTGTATAATTCACCAGGAAACATATGGCCCAAATGATTAAAAATAGAAACATATGAAATTCATAGGCCCATATCATTTAATTATAAGAATGAATTGATAAAAAAAGGCCATACTGCACAGGCCCAATAAAAAACCCTGTCATGTCATAGGAAGAATTGCAAACATTCTGTGTTGATATGCACAGGGTGCACAGGGTCATATGTTGCACAATGAGTAGAATGCACAGGTCCAACAAACCCAAAAAAATGAAAAAAAACAAGGCCCAGACCCACCACACCTACTATGCAGCATGAACAACACATGTCGGATGCACAACACCTTGCACATGCACATGCTGGTGGAGTTTAGATAGATGCACAACCTCGGACAACTGCTCCCATGCACAATCACAATATATTGGAAAAACTCTGAATATGTTCAGATACCAAAACAATGCCACATCATACTATTAATAAGTTTTTAACCCAAAATGAGCAAATTTTGGGAATAATACAGGGTAAGTTGATCCACAAAATATTAACACTCTAAATATCCCAAAATACCAGCTTTACATACTATAAACTACAGAGCAGCACTTGTCGGATCGACAAACCATTTTGCCATTCGCGCACGAAAATTCCCTGACGAAAGTTCGCTGAACTCACCTTTCTTGGTTGTTTTGTTTGACAGGATCTTCTCAATATAGTGACACACAATCACTCCACAATCAACAGAGTTTGGAACTTGTTGAAGACAATCTACAGGCACTGGATCAACCAATGGTCTCCTTAGGAAAGGATGCGTAGGCCTACACTTCTTAAAAATCTCTCGTAATTTGTTGTCAACATACTTCACCTATCATAGCAGTAAACATACACTATATATATAAATGTTCATCTTTCAGTATAATACAAAATGTAACCATATGTATATTAATCAATAATAGCATACCACAATAAGAGATTGTTTCAGATGTTGATCAGCAGTTCCCCTTCCTCTTGGTCTTATTGAATTGTAAAACCTCCACTCGTTATTCCTCATGTTAAATTTAAGCAGTGTCCAATGATCTCCAATACCACGGACTGTTGAACTTCCTCCACCTGCCAGAATGGGAAATAACAGTGTGTCCATATCCAGTGATTCTTCCAGCACTCCATCAACCAAGGTGTTGAATGCTTCCATTTGTTTATTTGTCCCATCTTGGATTAAACCCTACAATTTATAAAAAAAAAATTATATTTTTTGTGAACAAATTTCATATATATATGCATCTTTATATATTTGTCATCCATAATATTACATACCCAGCAAGTGGCACTAAAAATCTTAGTGTATTTTACTGCTGCCCACTGGTCTTTGTAGACGGTTTGCAGAAATTCTGACCATGCATCTATCACCTATAAACATTTGCCAAAAGTTAGCTAATATAAAATGTTTAAAACAATTAAATATCCTTACCCCGTCAGATAGTCTTTTGTGATGCAGGATGTCAATCAAATCCCATGCCCTCACTATAGCTAGTGGTTGATCCCCCTCCCACACAATACACCTACAGGTTTATATACGTCAAAGAAAAGTAGGAACCAATGTAATGCATAAAACAATACAATTTTGATGCACTTTCTACCCCATTCCTTGCAGTTGCACTATTTGATGTAACTGCATCCTAACATCAGCGTCACATTTCTTCACAGCAACACTTCCTTCATTCCATTTAAAACTGTGCTCATCTCTTTGTCGTTCTTCTGTCTCTGGTATTTCTAATGGAACATCCTCAACAACACCCCTCTCCTCGTGCTTCTTTGTTGGCTCATTTGTTGATGGCTGTGGTGTCCTCTTTATATCCTTCCTGTCATCGTTATTTGTTCTTCCCTTGATTCGTATTGTCATCGTGCTTGGTTCTGGGTAGTTTGTTAGTCGCTTTCCTTTCTCCACCGGGGTCTCGTCACGAACAATACTTCATTCACCTTGCTTGGCCACAGCTCCTACTTCGTCCTCGCAGTCTTTGTCATTGACATCCATTTTCACAATTTCCATCTTTTCTTTGGAAGACTTGCCTTTTTCACAATCAGCACGTGTGATTTCAACATTGTCTCTGACAACCTTCCTGATGTACTCATTCATCTTTTGCAACTCCTCGTTCTCCTTCCGTAGAATATGAATCTTCTCAACTGCATCCAAATACATAAGGTTAGTTGGTTCAGCATACAGCTGTGTTACACTGGGAACACTAAGCTCAACAACTTTGGCCTTCAGATCTTCATTTTCTCCAGAAATTTGTTCCAGCTTCTTTTTCATCTCCTTCATATCTTCCTCTCTCTTCATCATCTCCTAGTCAAATTTTTGTCTTGCAGCTTCGAGTTCCTGAATCAACTTAGAAACCGCTGCCTCGCCATTACGTTTCTCAACACTGCCTTCAAGCCCCTTATTCATTCCTTCCAATCTGTTGTCTTGTTCTTCATCAACACCAGATCCTTGTCCATCCATAGAATTTGCTTGTTGTTCATCAAGACCAGATCTTTGACCATCCACAGAATTTACTTGTTCTTTATTTTGCTCTTGTTCATTGTCTACTGCCATCTGCGTCAACCCAATGATGAAACTGGGAGCATTTTGATCATCAAAATCCTGGTTTTCATCAACTCCTCCTGAATTGCTGTCTTTGATATGATCCTTCAGCCCCGCTGATTCATCATCATCATCACCCAGTGGTACATACTCTAGTTGTAAATGTATCCCCTCATCACCCTCGTACTGCGTAGCATCCATAAATCCACTATCGCAGTCTGTGTCTGATCCAACATCTTTCGTCCAGTTACATTCGTCATCCTTCATTCTCACCTCAGTAAGTGGAAGCTCAAACTCGCTTTCTCGGAACAGTTCAAGTAGCCTCATTCTCTCATCCTCACTTTCAGTTGATTTCAAAACGTTTCTACGTACCTAGAAAGGGAGTTAAAAATAAGAGGTTAGATTATTATAGTACAATGGATTTATTGTACTAGTAGGTCAAAGGACTATTTTCCTTACTCCATCCAATTCCGAAAGCCTAGCCCCAGAGATTGCAACATGCATGTCCCTAGTATTCCAATTCAAGTAACGAGGGAAACTATATCCTACTGGTTTTGCTATTGTAGAATGCTCACATAGCCAATACTGTAATTGTTCAGAAAAAAACAAGGACAAATTATGTTTTAACTATTTTAAAGAAGTAAACATTATATTAAAAGCAACTGATACTAGTTACCGGTAAAATTGCTGCACATCCACCGGACTTCATCGTTAAGCTAGACATCAATTGAGAGCGCAACATGTCGACAACAAACCCAGCCCAATCATAGCTGCATATGTTCTTAAAATCTTGCAGAAATTCAGTGATTGAACAAGAGATAGCCCCATTTTGATTTGGTGTAAAGAAAGCTGCCATCAAATGGCAGTGCACTAAACGTGCAGTGTCATATACACTCTCCTCATCAGTCTTCTCAACTGCTATCTTAATTTTATCAAGGATATGTGCTTTATACAACATAAAGATTTTTCTGTTGTTCAGTAAATCTTTGAAGCAACGTTCAACCCACAAAGGAGTTTTGTGGCCATCAGTCTTTAAAGTTATTGGCTTGCTCCCACAACTAATTCCAAATATTAGTTTCGCATCCATTCCAGTTAAAGCTAGATAATTACCCCCTATCACAAAATTATCAGTATCTTCATCAAAGTTTCTCACTATTTTTCTAACATCTTCCTCATACTTTTGACACTTTTTCATTAGAGACTGGTGCTCCCTAACATATATACTTTCGAAAATGAACCAAAAAGGTGTCATCTTTATAGCCTTTAAGTGTCTATCTTCAAATCTCACACCATTGATCTCCTTTATTGCAGCCCTCAAATTTGACCTAAAATAGGTCTCATGCTTAATCTCCACATCCCCTAATAAGGATATGAAACAGTTATCATATAAGAACATAAAAAAAAAAAAAACATTCTGAATAACAGAGTATCATTGAAATTTGTGTTTCGTTACAAACAGCATACCAAAGCAGTTTCGAGGCCTAATAGATCTTTCCCTAGCTGAATTCCCTTCATCTGCTCCATGATCTTTAAGTCCATTTTGATTATCTTCACATATGCATATAACAAATGAAATCAGCTTATATTCACATTTTCTTCAAAAATTGAATGAAATACATATAACAATAATATTTCATACCATCTCTAAGATATCTCGACTTCTTCTGTTTCTTTTTTTTTGTCGTTCTGAGGCACCCCTCTATACACAGGATCATAATCTGAATCACTCTATTGCTGACCCCTGCCTTTATTCTCTCTGCTCCTCTTACGATCTCTACCTCTCCTTCGTCTATCTCCATGCAAATGCTCCTCTCTACCTCTTCTGTGAACATTCTCATTCAAATGCTCATCCTCATATAACCGTTGATCTTTATGTTTCCCCTTCTGTTCATGTCGGTTATGAATAGTTCCCACATTTTTTCCTTTTGCCCCTGCCCTTTGATGTTGCTCTTCAACATAGGAGGTTATTCTGACATTCTTACCTCGATTTTTATCTACGAAATTAGCATAACTAATGTCAATAATTTACTAATGCAACGTAAAATATTTTTAACGAAGCAAGGTTGATGTATTACCTCTTGGTTTCACAGGTGTTACTTTTATCTTTTCAGCTGAATGTGCAGCATTTCTTTTCTGATACACCCCTGAGCTTCCATCATCTACAAACAATTTTCAGAAAACTCTGAAAATTCTACATTGTATACAAATAATTCATGAATATAATCATAAACACTGCACATAAGTTGAACATTGTCATAACTAAATATATACACATTTGTGCATGTTAAAAATCTATGTAAAATAAGCTATACCTTTTTCTTTTGTTACTAAATCAGCATCATTCCTCAAAATATCCATGTGTTTCTTTGGCGTTCTATCTAGAAACATCAATCATCAAAACTATGTATAATTATATTTTTACAGCAAACATTTGATATCTACAATCATTTCATATTCCAAAATATTTACCATTTCTCCTAGAAACGCATGACTCAGCAACATTGGCCCTGGAACGTGTTTCATACCTTGGAGACTCAAAATCTAATAAACACATAAACCTTTATTTTATACTCAGAAATCAGTTTTAATAAAGAGATATAAACTTTCATGTAGTATAACATACCAATCCTCTTACACCCTGAGAATTGTGCATCCTTCCATTTACCTCGTGTAGGATATTTATGATTTGTCTCGGGGGTATTATATCCTATGTTAACATCAACAGGAAATCTTCAAAACAATGGTTAACATGAACATAATGAAAACATATTCCAATTCCTCTGATACCTTGCTTTTTCTCATTGGAATATTTCCTTGTCACCCTTGTTGAAAACCGTTTTGGGGGAGTAACGCTATCTATCAAACATGATAAGGAAAAAATATATAAGACATTGTACATAATTTTCAACAAAAACCAAACACCCCTGAAACGTTGAAATAAAAACCTCACCAAATGTGTTGTGAATATTTTCATCTCTTCCTTTTGATTTCCTGGAACGGCTTCGGCTCTTACTTCTACTTCTGCTCCTTGAATGGCTCCTACACCTACCCATTGGAGTTCGGTAGCAATCCAATTTACGGATTACCTCAATTTACGTCGTTGTTGAAGAATTTCTCTATTTCTTGCTCTAACGCTCCCAATCGCCCAAATGCCCTATTTTCCCCAGAGAACGAAACCAGAATTTGAAATGAAGAAGAATGTTGTTAAAAGTTGTTTTAAGGTATCTGCCAATTTGAATTTTGAAATTTTTGGCCGTCAATCAAACATCCGGTACGGATGTCAGGTTATTGACGGCCGAGGAGCAGGCGGTGGGGGTGCGGTTGTGTGGGGGGGGGTGAGGTGAGGGACATAGGCAGCTGGAGGTGTGGGCTGTTTGGTGGGCCATTCAGCACCATTTTGCAATTTTAAAGAAGATGGACACTAAAGTGTAAATACTAGTATGCTAATATGTTTTTTACCCTAATTTTTTTTAATAATAATATGTATATTTTTTCAATAATAATAAGTGTCAATTTGCAACCACTTATAAATAATTTTTAAAATTACTTATTTTTAAAAATTATGAGAAACAATTTAAAAAATAATTGCTTCTAAACATTATTTTTAATGTTTCAAAATTGACGCTTAATTCAACTTTTAAAAAATGCACACGTGCACAAAAAATTCGACTTAAATTATCCATCCGCACTGACCCATATTCCTTTTCAATTATATTTTGAAAGTCATAAAACGCCTCGACTAAATATGCTTTAATAATTGGTATACCAAGAACAATCTGGATCTAAGATCAATACAAATCAATATCACAAATCTAATCTTAATGTAGCATGAAATGGGCTATTTAAAGAGAACTGGTGTACATCACCTAATCCAGATCCTATTTATTTTTATTTGGAACCCTCGACATAATCAAGATCCAATAAAACTGAGGGGCCGCTTGGTTGGGGATAATGAGTGTTGAGCCGCTTGGTTGGGGGTAATGAGTGTTGGGGATGAGAATGAATAGAGATTAATGAGGATTAATTCTTATTGACATTATTTATTATATATAAATGAGATCATAAAAACAATTAAAAAAAAATCACTAATTACATAGTAATTACCCTTAATGATACATATTACCATTACCATCTTAAATTTATACTGGGGGCCTTATACCAAGCGCCCCCTGATATTCAGGGCCAACTCGAATACAAGCAGAAGCCATGAATTAAAATATGGAACCATTTTGATTCACTCAAAAGGCATAATGCACTTATCATCGCTAAGCATTGCACTCTTCTCAGAGTAGAAAGGCTCCAAAATAGGTGAACAAATAAAGAAAACAAAGTTGTTTTGGTGAATGATAAATTACAGAGCTTTTACCTTCTCTTTTCCTCCACTTGATTTACTTACATAATTAAATGCATAAATAACAGAAACACACATGAAAGTTGTGGTGGATATTTTCTCACATCACAAATATTTGATCAGCATATATATAACTGTCACCAAAAAGACAATCCCTACAACTGATAGAAGCATGCATATGCAGGAGCACCCACCGTTGGTCCGCTTGTTCAGTACTGCAAGCCTCCTTTGTACTCTCTGTAATATAATAAATAATGAAACAGAAGATAAATAACATTGACGATGTTTAAACAGATCCAGGATTAGTTATCGACCAACCATGACTTCAATTTCTGAAAGCATAATTACTGAATTCAAGAAAAATGGTATAAGAATCTCTGTATAATTGTCCGAGGCACACACTCTTGTTGTCGCATTAATATTAATGGCTCAATAGTTTATTATCCAGTAAAAACTATGTATGACAACCCTGAGTTACTGTACAAGGCTAATATACAAATAAAACAGAAATTACGGTGAAAGGCAGCACAAATTAATTTTGATGTAACAAAATATAAAAAACAGTCACCTGTAGTCTGGAGCCTGTAACCTCGACATGTTCATCCAGATTATCCTGAACGTCAGCAAAAATTAACTCATCACCAAAATTCATAATTTCTTGATTGTATACAACTTGCTTCAGGATGTAATGCAAGTAAGTAATCATATATGAAAATGTAAACAAGCAAACCCACAATTAATCTTGTATGAAGATCAAGTTCTTCATTCACTGCAAGTGCAATATGTTTGGTGCTTATCACTGTTTCCTCCAATTTCTCAAGACCATCATCTTGCTCTGAAAAGGATAAAAGTGAACTGAAATTCAGAATGGAAGTTAAGAGAGATAACTAAATAAGTTAAAGACACAAGCTACAGAAACTAGCCTTTCATGATTTGTTTTTGAAGACCAACAATCCCTTGGTTGTCAAGGCCGGATGCCCTGCTCATGGCATCCGCGGGTTTTATCTCTGGCCCAAGTAAGCTGTCTCTATTTGCAAAATTTGACATGTTCAACGAGGAAGCCATTTGCATTACTTTTAACCTCAAATTACCGACCATATCTTTCCGGCGATTCATTTCTTTCTCACTCCTGCATATAAAAGCAAGGTGGTTATGAACACTTTAGGAATATAATATTCAGGAAAGATCGAAGAACCAAGGGCTTGATCAACGTCATGCAAACACATAGGGGCAATTACATTGACAAGTTAAGTGTTAGGAATATAAGCTGGGGAGTCCTATCTTAACCCAAAATCATGGCTAAATGTCAAGAGTTGACTTCCACTTATATACCCATCCGCATGTGAGATCATAACAATCAACCAGCCTTAGAGCCGGACGTCCACAGCACACTCTTAGTGGCAACACATATGTCAAGGTCCACTTCCCGGGTTGCAACCCCCCTTGGGCCCACATTCACGGTGGAAACCCCTGGGCCAACCATCGGGTAGCCCCATTCTGCAGGCCGCCTGAACTTTTTCCCACAAACGGAACCAATTGTTAGGAATGTAAGGTAGGGAGTTCTAACTTAACCCAAAATCATGGTCAAAGGTCAAGGCTGACTTCCACATTTATACCCATCCCAAAGTGGGATCATAACATTAAGAACAACTTGCCGACATATAAGCCACTTAGACAACAATTAAGAAAACGCAGAAGTAACGCTCCATCAAAGTTGTTAATGAATGAACCGCCAAGAGCAAGTGGAAACAGAAAGTGAAGAAAGATTCATCTGATTCATAAATACCCAAATAAAGATAAATATGTGAAGCTCAAAGGGATGCTCCAGATAAAGTTATTTGAATCACACACTGTCATTAGTCATGGTAAGTGAAGCATACTTAGCCAATGCAAGCGTGACAAGGGACAAGACACAAGAAGGGAATACACAAAAATGCCTAATCATTCAAATCCAAAGTTAGGTGCCATATCTTTTTAAAGAATGATATAGATAACTTACAGAGGTTGCTTCGAGGGAAGCTTGGACAAAATAGACTGTAAGCTGTCCAATCTGGTTCCTAGTATTGTAATTTTTCTTCGTATGGCAGATGTGTGCCGCTGTGCTTCTGGGCCAGATGATGGCAGAGTACTTCTTTCAGATATCATATTAGTGATATCGTCAGCAAGTTTTACTGCTTCATTATATTCCCTTACCCATGTGTCATTGGGAGCTGCCATTGCCTGAAAATAACAACAACAAGCTTCTAATGAAGTGGATAATCATAAACCGATATAAAATCAAGCTCACTATTCTTCTAAGTTCTAACAACCAAACTTAATATTGAAGGGGTTCGTGTTATTTAACAAGAATTTATATCGAATTCCGCTCAGTCAAATCATGATTCTTCCATCATCAAGCAAGGCCTTAAAATTTCACAACCTTAGAATTGAGAAGGCTTTAATGAAAATGTTGAAATGGTGATAAAGAAGAAGTAGATAATATATAGTCTAACGTGATTTCAAGACACAGGGAAAAGATTAATAGATCTCAAAATTGAGAAAAGCTAACGTTATTCAACCGCAACGTAGATGAAATACGAGTGATCAGATGCACAGCTAAACTCCAAAGAAAATCCTATTAAGAAGACCCAAAGTTCTATCATAGCCCTAACTGCAGGATGATTAAAAAGGTCATTGCTTACCCTTCTCGATCAGAATCGGCTATCTGAATAACGAACCACGCCGGTTAAAAGGTGAAAGGTGTTGTGGAGATCAAGAACAATTTCCTTCTTTTTTAAATCTTCTTTTATTCAGGAAAAGGGTGTTCAATGGGACGAGATGGGCGGCGACACCAGCTGCCGGCAAAAGGTGTCCTATCTGACCGTCGTCTTCAAAAATCACGCCAAAAATCAATGAATATCCACAGTTTTTTTTTTTTTCCTAATAAAATAGAGGATTGAATCTTGCTGATTTTGTTATGGATGTGAAGGAATGATTTTCGAATAGATTTTTTGCTTTTGATTTGGTCTTGGAGGGGCAGCAACGGCGCCGTTCAAGTCAAATATTTCCTTTTCTTTGGAGCCAGCCACGCAACGAATGGTGCACGTTGTTAATTATCTCTGAGTCATTTTCTTCTTTAATTTTTATTAGAAAAATTACAAAATAGTTCACAAAATTGACATTAATTACAAATTGATTCTGTACATAAAAAAATATTTTTGTACAGAAAAGAATATGTTTTTGTGCAAATATTATGAACTAATTTATAAATATAGTGATTTTCTTAAACCAATATGTAAATCACTCATTTTTATTATTATAGAATTGGGTTAATTCTATATAAATACACCACTTTTTACTCAACTTTTAATTTAATATTAAACTTCACGATTATTATAAAAAATCACAATCTTTTAAAAAAGTTTCAATTTGATACACTTTTTTTCCGACCAGCAGCTGATGACGTGTCTCGCCGGAACGCGTGAAATGTTGTCATGCTGGCGTACACTTGTGAAATTACTTTTTTATATTTTATCTTTTTTCCACATCATATCAAAAGGGTTTTGAGTGTCGGTTCAAGTCCCTCTTGAATATGGTGTAAAACGTTTTTTTCCATGGTGTTTCTCATTCAAAAAATATTTTTAATATAAAATTTTGTTATTTTATATATATATAATATATGATGTGGATAAAAAATAAAATATAAAAAAGTAATTTCATACGTGTACGCCAGCTTGACAACATTTCACGCACTCCGGCGAGACACGTCATTAATTGCTGGCCGGAAAAAAAATGTGTATGAAACTCTTTAAAAGGTTGGAATTTTTATAATAATCGTGAATCTCATGATTAAATTGAAAGTTGAGTAAAAGGTGTTGTATTTATACAGAATTAACCCTCGAAAATAATTCAAATTATAAAAACAAAATATGCTCCATGTATAATAGTTTTATAGTAGAAATTAATTTGAAATTATACTTTATAACAACTGCTCCCTCCATCTCAGTACATGTTGTTCATTTTGTCATTTTCATCCGTTCCACTATATGTTTCTCATTTGCTTTTTACTTTTTTTGAAAACTACTATTCATTTTTTTTATTATTTTCATTACTTTTACACTATTAATTCATATTACTTTTTCACTTTTACCTTAATTCGTGTGTCCAAAGGCAACGAACAACTTATACTAGGACGGGGAGAGTATATAATTTTGAATGAACAACTGATATTGGTAAATAATAGTGCATTTAAGAAATGACAAATACTAATAAATTATAAAGTAAATTGATTTATATTATCTATGTTCCACAAAAGTTTGTATGCTTTTCTTTTTAGTTTATCTCATAAAAGTTTGCACACTCCCAAAATGAATATATTCTTTTAAATCTCTACCTTTAAATTTCTTACCTCACAATTTTCACCATACACATTCTATTCATTACAATTTTTTTTATAAGTTGTGCTCCCAAAAGTACCGTAAATTTTTGGGGATGGGGTAGTATAAGACTTTTTTATTAGAGATGGTGTATCTCTATCTTCAACTTATGATGGAATGTCATTTGTGTTGAATGAAGTAGTTCTATGAATATTTGACGTGTTAATTCTTAAGATGCTAACAATTTACCGGGTGGAAAAAAATATATAGAAGATGTTAATGGGAATGATATGCAACTGAAGGACGAACCGACGAAGTGATTGAATTGGGTGTATGTGATATTCGTGATTAGATTTCACTTTTTTTTACTTGATATTCCCAATATTCTATTCCTTTATCCTACTCTTGTCCAGAGTCCCATTCTTGACTATTGATAAATGAATTAGTCTTGTATGCACCAGTTATACGGTGTAACTCAAGTTCATTTTTAAAAAGTTAAACAGTTTATAATTGAAAAGTTAAACAGTTTATTACTGAAAAGTTAAACTACGAAATATACACTTTTCAGTAATAAACTGTTTAACTTTTCAGTTATAAACTGTTTAACTTTTAAAAATGAACTAGAGTTGCACCGTGTAATTGGTGCACATGAGACTTACTCTTGATAAATACCCTTTGATTTGTATTCTGTATTTCCTCCGTCCACAATAAATATAGTTTAATGCAAAATGTCAGAGGATATTATGTGATATTGTGAGGTTCGTTCACGAATTTAAAAATTATATGAAAATATTATATGCATATTTTTCATACACAATTTTTAAATTCGTGAACGGACGTCACAAAATCCCATAATACCCTCCTACATATTGCATTAAACCACGTGCAAGAAAAGACAGTCTAATTTTCATGGACAGAGGAAGTACATAACATTCATAATTAGTGGTGGAGATTTATATATTAGCCCGTTTATGGTAATGACATCCTATATTTTGATGTTGGGTGATATTCATTACCTTGCAAACACTTGAGAGAATTGAGTGATACTATTAGTGAGGTGTTGAGTCTTTGGCACATTTAATTTTATGATGTAATTCAGCATTAAAGAGGTGCTTATTTTCTGTCTTGAAAAATATTTGAATCATGATTCTTACTACTTGGATGGTTATTAGCTCGGTTTTGCAGCGCTTGGTAATTTTGGATGAGTTATCTCATGAATTTTGGTAGAAATTAGAATTTTTTTTAATGGAATGAAATTGATTTTATTCTACATAGTACTTTTGGTCCAATGCATACTTGAAGACAAGCATGGTTTAGGTGTGGAGGATTTGAACCCAAAGGGGATCGAACCCAGGTCACTCACTCAAGTGAGGAGTTCGGTGGCCAGGTGAGCTAACTCACCTGGTTAGTCCTATAGTTTTGTATTATTATTTCCCATACTTATGATTTATTTGAGCTTATATTGATTGCATTATTCATGTATTGTTGTAGGAACCAAATTAATGGGCATGGATTGAGAGTGGGCTGAAAGACTGATTTTGAACTTATTTTTTAAAAGACTCAGATTATAAGCACCCACAACTGTTAGTAGTACACACATTGGATGAGTTCACACAATTTAAAAATAGTACACCCATCTCTAATTATTACTTTTACCCCTCAAACCCTAAATTTTCCTCCACTTCTCTATCTTTCCGTCTTTCTCTCGTAAGCACCCATATCTCTCTCTCTTTCTCCAACCCCTCTCTCTTTCTCCAACTCCTCTCTCTCTCTTTCCCCAACCAGGTGGACTAACTCATCTTGCCACCGGACTCCTTACTTGTGTGGGTGGTCTGAGTTCGATTTCATTTGGGAACGAATTAAAGAAAATTTGGGGGGAGGGGGGTGGGGTTAAAAAAAAAAAACCCCTCTCTCTCCCCAACCTCCATTTTTTCTCACTATATAGTCCATCACACGTCATCTGCCTCCTTGCCCTTTCTCTTCTCTGTCCCTTTTATTTCTTCTTTCCATCAACATTTGAATTTCTTCTTCCTCTTGTATCTATGCACTGATGGGGATCAAATGCAAGTTTGCTGTTTTTTTTTTTCTGAATTTATAGAAAACAATCCTCAGTTATTTACTTTTTCCATCTTTGTTTTCTCATTATTTTTTCGAATTACTATAATTTTTTTCCAAAAATTTTGTATTATTTCGAAAATATATTTTTGATTTTTTCTAATTTGATTTTTTAAAAAATTATACAAGTAGTATTATTTCAGAACTTATTAAAAGTTATTTTTTTTATTGGTAAATTTTATTATCTAATGCAAAAGGTATTTTTTTCGCATTTATTGCATTGTTTGTTGAAAAAATATATTTAAATTTTGATTAGTTTTTGAAACTTTTGTTCCTCTAATTTTTTTTAGAAAGTATAAGGTGGGTGCATACTTTACTTTGGAGGAGGAAAAGTGATTAGGGATATATGTGTCATTTAATATATTGTTAAACTTATTTTAAAGTGGGTGCTCAACTAAGTTGATGGACTTGGACTTGGACTTGAAGATTCAATTTATGAAGGAAGTCCGTTGGAGATTTAATTATCTCCAAATTAGAATAAGATATTCTAGAAATTTTTTATTGGAGACCATATCTTTCCATATTATATCTCCATAACATATCTTTTAGTTTTCTCTTCATTTTTTATTTTGAATGTCAGACGCTAGTTTTCATAATTCTGCTTTCATTATTCACGTTCTATTTTCTCTTCTTTGAGACTTATGAATTTTATGACCTTGTTCGGACTATGTAAGACTGAGGGAGTGTTGGTTGGATACTTTGGAAGGTGAGTAATGGTAATCAAAGTCATAGTGTGTATTTGAAATGATTCTACTATGACTTTGATTCCTAAAAACTAAGGAATATATCATAGTACAACTATATGAGAACTATGACTTTCATTTCATACTCTTTCCATTCATATACTCTTTCCATTCCTTACAATTATATCAAACGCCCCCTAAGATTTTATTTTTGATTCAAGGGTTTTAATGTTGATTATATATATTTTGTGAGATTTATGTAAATTAATTATTCTTTCGTTAATTCAAGTATTTGTTGATTTATTATTCATCTCATTAGAATTAATTGTGAGTTGATTTGACAATTCAATTTAATAGATAATTTTCTAATGTTATCCATGAATTCATAATATGTATTGTCTTGATGATTGGACGCTAAGTAACAATACATTTAATTTGTTGTATTATCATAACTTGTTTAAACTACATAAATTTACAAAACTAGATTTAATAACTGCAAGCTATCCGAATTATTATATCTAGTTTTAACTATTTTCATAGAGTTTAATGCTATTATTAATGATATAGAACACCATCGCGCCCCAATTGGTTGATGATAAGTTTTGATTGGATGCTGGGTTCGGTAAATTAATTTGAGAAGAAACAAGACTTATTATGGCTATTCTTTTAGGTCTAAGGTTAATGCTTGAGCTGCAAGATTATTTTTGTTTGTCGATGATCAATAATATAATTAAACGTCTCATAGTCAATCTCTCTATTTTTATTATTTAATTAATTCTAGTAATTGAGTTTTTTAAGATAATTCATAATTCAGATTTTCAAGTGTTACTCTTAATTCAAAAGAAATAAATCAATGTTCCCTACAAATCGATCCTGCTCACTATACTTCTATTTAGAGTAGGTAATATATTTTGGTTATTTGACTACACACCATCCATCTACGAAATATAGGAATAATTACAAGACATAACACTTTTAATGCTAATATTTCCAAACACAACACACATAATCTCTTATTTCCAAACACAACCCTTTATTACAAAATACAACATTTTTTCCATTAATAAAATATTTTTTTATCAATTTGCGGGTCATTGCCCTCTCTTACCTCCCCTCACCTTAGCTGACTTCCTCCGTACTAGTTTCTACCATTGACGGAAAATGTCATATCATTCTCTCTATCTAAAATATTTCAAATTCGAATTGATATTTGTTTTGATCACCTTGCTTTATTGGTATTGTTATCCCTTTCGTTTACCCTCAACTGATCATCTATTTTTTGGTTTTTCATATCTTTCGAGCGCTGCATACCTGGCAGAACATGGTGCTCCAGCTGTTATTTGCGATAAGGTACAAGGACGAAGGGAAGCTATTCACTATATGCACTGGGTCTTCATTTCCCGATTACCAGAATCAGGTTATTCTAAAATGGTCCGATTTGTGTACCCTTGATTTTAAAATATCGTGCGAAGTATGAAGCTTTACTAATTGTACGCTTGAATCGGATGAAGATTTGTATAATATATTCACTTTGTGTGATTTAGAAACAGTTAGGATTGTCTCAGTTGATATTCGTTCTAAGAATAGTGTGTCTGGGTGTGATCATTCTAGTGGCCACTCTGTAGTAAACGAGTCTCAATCAAACAATTGTGATGGTGCCTGGAATGAAGGTGGATTGAATTTATCTGAAATCCTTAGGTATGGTGTTTGCCCTAGTTTGTCAAAGAAAACATTTTTATCTAATAATTGGGGCGATATATTTAAGGAAGGGTGGGTACAGTAATTCCTGGAGGTTATGGGGATTTAAAGAATCATTGGTTAAGTATTCTGCATATGTGTGTTGTAATTTTACATTTTCCAAAAACAATGTTAAATACAAGCATGTTGTATGTGCTGAGAAAAATAATCAAGGATGTGATTGGTTCTTAAAGGTGAAATTGCTCCCTATGTCTGGTGATTATGAGATATATAAGTCTAACTTAACTCACTCGTGCATAACACTCACGTACAATGTGAATCCCCCAAGGTTGGGCCCGAAATTTATGCGCCATCTGTTTGTTGATACCTTAAGGGACAAAAACAAGCTATGTGGTCAGGATGTTGTGAACAAATTGAAGAATGATTATGGATTTCATATATCGTACCATAGAGTTTGGCGTACAATTGAAGCTGAGAAAGACCAAATCTACGGATCATAAGAAGACTCATATGATCAACTAAGGGGGTATTGTGCAGCTGTGCAGCAAACCAACCCTGGATCAATTGTTGAACTTCATGCTAATGAAGAGTCTCATCGTTTCGAGAGAGTTTTCTTTGCATTCAAGGCGTGTATCGATGGTTTTCATTTTTGTTCCCCAATGCTTTTTGTTGATGGAACATTCATGAAAGGACACACTAAGGGTACATTGTTAGCAGTCACTGCCAAAAATAGCCAAAATGGTAATAACTCATCAACTGATTTTTGCTTGTTGTATATGTGTTATGTTGTTGATTCGTACTTTTATGTTGTTTGTGTCATGCTTATAGGTTTATAACCTGTTGCATTTCCTGTTGTATCTGCTGAGAATATAGATAATTGGACATGGTTTTTAAGGAAAAATACATGAATGAGTCCATCAGCAATATCTAGAGGTAAATTCAATTGAAACAAGGCATTTTCAGTGCATGCCTTCAACTGTAACACATGGAAAATTTATTAGAGACAATAATGCACTGGAAAAGACATATGATAAGCGGTCTAGCTCACACATTACTCAATCATGAACAGATCAAAACACCATGATGCAAGCTTAATCCTAAAATGTCAAAATAAGGTGATTGGCGATAGGTTCGGAACTTGAGGAAAGCCCGATTACCAACCTCAAATTGCATATCTCGGTGATACTAATTAGCTTCATGAGATATAGAGTGCTAAGCTTGTTCCAAGTGGTGACATAAATAACTAAGGATTAAAAATACCTCTTGCAAGTCATCGAGGACCATCTTTAACAACATTTACCTTGGTAGATAATGTGATAACATTGGTAATTTGCAATCCTAAATAAACTCAAAAAGAGTTTGCTCAATGGCTGAGTAAAAACTAATGTTGAAGCAATAATTCACCTCTCCAAAACAATTAGCACAACATCTAGGGTGTCCAAGATAAAGCACCACAAATAAGTCTCCAAACATCTATTTAGCACCTCCAATTGCCTGTCCAATTCAGGATGATCAGACTAACTTATATGTAGGTACCCATCACTCGAAATAACTTGTGGTGGCATTTAGGAGGACTAGTAAGAATTTTTTTTAATTCATATAGGTATGATAAAATTCAAAATAAAAGAACCAACAAATTGAAATGATAATGCACTAGCACCAAATATACATTTGGAGTACGCAAAACATTGGAATTCCACTGTCGCGACTCAGTAGCACAATGATGGTCCTCAACAATTGTAAGTTAGGGAACTAGTATCACACGTTATCAAAACTATAGTTGGGTAAAAATAACGGATAGAATAGAATAGCTCACAAAACTTGTGAAGCAATAATACATATACATAATTGAATGAGAAAGACGAGTTCTCAAACGGAGAAAAGAGTCTCCAACAAAAACCAGAGGAAAAGAGTCCCAAACCAAAGTTCATGGAGAAAAGAGTCTCCAACGAAATAATATAGTTTGAAGATAATTAATAGTATATATAGGTTAAAGCTAACGTGTTCCTAGTCTACGAAAAAAAATGATTCGAGTTTAGTGAGATTTATTCTAAGCCATGTCCACAAATATCTTAGTTCAATATAACTGTGTCATCTGGCAAGTACTGGGAGATTATCCAAAAATCACGTCTACACCCACTAAAATCTAAACATATGCTAATCAGACAAGGTTATATGAGGAAAGGTATGTCATTTATAACCCTAAGCGTAGAATAGATCAATTAGCGATAAAAGTAAAATGGTCATAGAGTTTAAACGCGTAATATGAGGTCTACATGTATGTAATAAGCTTAAAAATTCCTTAAATATATGTATCACGTGAAATCAAGAATTCTTTTTTGCAAACACGCTTGTAGGAACCAAATAATTATTCATACATATATGTTCACATTCCTTTGGCATTTGCATGCCTCTTTGCGTTAACATTCACAGTTTATCATAACATATCTTTCTTTCCATAACTTGTCATACCACAAATAATTTTAACTTCTTCTTTTTCATAACTTCATAAACAATGTGAAAATATTCTCACAATATTCTCATATCATATCTTTGCTTAAAAACATCAAATTACATACATACCTTGAGGGTGTTTTGGCTTGCTGCAGCAGACACATTTTCCCATTAATAAAACTTTGAAATCATCTTAATATTCATAATGTGCTTTTAGTAAGTCTTAATAACTATATAATACTTATATAAAAATTTCGTACTTGGATAAAAAAAAATATGAACTTTCTTTTTAATTAAGAGTTTTAAAAAGTTTATATTTTCTTATATGGAAAAGAACTTGAATAAAAATAAAATGAGTTATTTTGTCCTAAGGTTTGAATATAAGCTCTGATACCACATGTAACACCCCAGATCCGGAATGCCAACCTTTGTCGCTTAAAGCACTCTGAACTCGGATCGTCACTTAGTAACTAAAAATCCGAGTTTAAAATTTACTTTTCAAAATAAAACTATACGCGTAAATGAAATACTTTGCAATGGAAGATCATAGGTATTTAAACATATGTGTGCACTGTCTTTCATTAGCCTCTAGTATTAACATAGAAAACGGATATCCGTGTACAAGATCATCATAGAATAACTCTCAAAGGTTTGTTACTTGATACCATATTAAAAATTATTTTTTTAAAAGTGATTACATAATCATTTAATTTATTTATATATATTGCATCATATTTAGGGAAACTCCGTGTCACTGCTGCAATCCCGACCCCTCACGATCATATCCTGAAAAAAATATCAAATTGTTGGGGAATCTCAGTGGATGACATGTACGCTCTTATACAAATTGATGGGATCCTGAAAAGTTGATGATTTTACCCTTCCCTAATTTAAAATTTTAGGTAAGATTAAGGTTTGTTTTATAATTAATTCTTACTTGCATTTCATACTTGTGACAACATTTATCCCCTCTCAAGGCAGATGACCCTCTCAAGTTCATCAATAACATGGTTTTGCCACTCTCATGGCTGATGACCCTCTCAAGTTCATCAATAACATAGTTTTTATTCTTATATATTTGTGTTTGATTAGTTTGCTTCAGAAATACACCAACAGTCCATATAACATTATCGGCTAATATAGATAGTGCCACCCACCTCAAACTTTCTTGAAATAGGTTTGAAATTTAGGAGCATATAGACACGTTTGATCTCTGACTGGGGCCGCACTTCACCTAGCACGATTTTCTTACATCTTTAGTGATCATATTTATTTCACGTAGTTGTTCTTTCATTTGGTTAATCCATTTAGGATTTTCGATTCTTCTTTTAATTCAAAGACTTTTTATAAAAGCTTTACTTCTTTCTTATAAAATGCAACATATAGTCGGTCATAAATATTCATAAGTTTAACAAGGACATCCAACTTTATTTCTTTAATGGTTTTAGAAAACTAAAATGTTGATTTAATTGTAAATCAATTATACTTTGAAATTATAAGTTCTGGTATGTTTGTGTTTATTCAAGAGCACAATAAAAATCACATACTTAGAAATATTTACATATAAACATGTATATAACAAAATTATACACTTATATAACAATAAACATTTACTAGAATAAATACTCGTCAAAAGATCAATTAAATAGTTTACAACTTCAACACATTCTTGGATAAATAATTAAGCTTGCAAATAACTAATAAATTAAACACATAAGTAAATTGAAGCATGTAGATTATAAATTGACTTAAAACAGTCTAAATAAATTTAGTTTGTGAGGTTCTCTTGATCTTAGTCCTTTAACTTTTCTGTAACTTTCACAATTTTATAACAAGCATAAACTACAAAATAAAATACAACAACTTGCAAAATGATATATTAACATCCATGGAATAAGAATATATTTCGAGTCTTAAAAGAAAATAAGTTTAATTATAAGTCTTAACAATTTTGACATAATAAATAAAGATACGTCGCAACTTGTTTTACAGTTATTTAGACATTTTCAAAATTCATAATTTTCGTTGTAGTAACACATAAGCATATATACTACATAAATATGATTTGTTATAATTCTAAAAGAATATGAAAAAAAGTTATATCTTCATTTTTTTTTTCTGAAAATGGTATAGTGTTTCCTTGCATTTTATTCCATTTTCAAATTTTTTTTCCTAAGATATGGATCCTATGAATGTCAAATTCCGCAAACTTATACAACTCCAGCTCAAGGTCATCAGTATATTTTTATTTTATTTTATTAATAATTGAGGTAAAAGATATACGTGTTCAAAGTAGCTAGTTTGGATCTTACATGATTTTACCTCTAAAATATTTCCACATGTTTTCAACTATACGATTAGTACCTAGTCTAAACAAAAATCAAATAAAAATAGTTATAAAGTTATAAAAATAATAAAATTAAACATGATGACTCTTTAACAAGTGTAGATCATGATAAAAATTTTACTTCACAGAAAAGGATTCATTCAACATGATAACTTAAGCAAAAATATTTACAAAGGTACAATCTGGACACATGTTTTTTCAAAAATCGGTATCTCTTAAGAATCAACTCTCAAAATCACCAAACTTGACCAGAATATAGTATTCTTCAAATAAAACATCTACCTAAAATTTCATAAATTTCTGGTTGCTAGAAGTATAGAAACCAAGCCACTAAAATCTAGTCATCACAGAAATGGTTAGAAACTGAACATATCATTTTTGGAAAATTATTTCTCTCAATCCCTAATTCTGATGGTTATGAAAATTACTCAAGTTGTAGTTCTTTACCAATAAGTCACTCAGTTGAAATATCAAAATTTTATCATTGCTGTAAATATGAAAAAAGAAAGCTAAAAGTAGCTGCTCATAAGTAGGGGTGAGAATAGGACAGGCCAGGCTAGACCTCTCACAAAAAGGTTGGGTCTGGTTTAGACTTGATGGACTTAAGTCTGACATGTTATCTATAAAAGACTTTTAAGTAGGCTCTGCCTAGACCTCTTTAGCAAATAGTTCAGGCCTGAAAGCCTTTTAAAAGCCTACATAATAAAAGTTTTTTATAACTTTTTATTCATTATGAAAATTAACAAATGTCTCAATAACACCAATAATAATATTAAATATTTTATGAAATCACAAATAACATTGTTAATGACTACATCAACTTACTAAATAATAACAAAATCATAAGGTAGTTCAAAAAATCAACACATAAATGACAAATATTCCTTCCAATTTTCTTCTACTACTTATAAAGAAAAATAAAACCACAAAAAGAAAAATAAATATTCCTTCACATTTTATTCAACTTACCATCTTTTGTGACCACTGACCATATTCCATTTGAGTATCTATATGTTAATTAATAATAAAAATGATAAATTATATCTTATAAATTAATACCTTAATTATATATTTATATTATATATATAAAATTAAATAGGCCGGTCTGTTGGGCTTAAAAGGCCTTGAAAAAAGCTTAAGCCTGACCTATTTAACTAAATAGGCTTTTGAAAAAAGTCTGAATCTGACTTATTTATTAAATAGGCCGAGTCTAACACGACTTTTAGTAGGCCGGACCATAGGCCGGGCCGTAGGTCCCTGTCTGGTAACCTGACCTATTCCCACCCCTACTCACAAGTCCACTCTATATAGGACATCTTAATTTAGAAAATTCATATCTCCTTTGTTTTAAGTCGGATCATCTCAATTTTTTGATATGTTCTAGTAAACTAGCATAAAGATGTACATAAAAAATATAATAATTTTCTGTCGAGTAAAAACTTATGAAACAAGCAGTTTAAAAAAAGCTATTATAGAATTGATCGATTCTGCATATACCAATTTCAGAAATTTATTTCTCTTTCATACTAACTCCGATTACCATGAATTTTGGATATGTCATAGCCCATCATCACAGAATCATACGATAAAATTTTCATAATTTTTCTGTGGCTAGAACTATAAAAACGAAAATAAGAAAATTACTCATCAGAAGCTCAATCGGGAAAAACACCATAACTTCAAAAATTCATAACTCTTTAATCTTACTACAAAACACAACAAATTTTGGACAGAATAAAGATAACTCATATAAGAATTCACAGGAAAATTTTCATAATTTTCCGAGCACCGAAAAATGAAGAATTATCTGAAATTCGAACATATAAACATATAGAAAGGTTTATAGTTGTAACTTTGTAGTTCCTTCTTGATTTGTAGTCTTGATGAAAATTCCTTGTTAACTACTGATGGTTTGGCTACTCAAAGATAATGGAGGAAGGTTTCTTCAATTATGATTTTGTAGAGAAGGAAAAAAAAGAAAATAGATCGAGAGAGAGGGAGAGTAGAGAAGCTGCACCCTTTGATGTTGAGAATGACATCTTGGAGTGTGTATATATATAGAGGGAGTGAGTTATGCATGTGTAGGCTGAATTGTGTGATTGTTACAGCCAAGTAATTTTTAGATATTTTACTTTTGTATAATAAAATATTACCACTTGTATTTACTACATCTATTTAATATAAACTGTATTATTTGATCGTAAAGGAATCGTATTTTAAAGATATGAAAAATATCATAAATATTGGTTATTTTAAATGACTACTTATACGTTGTAATAAATATTTCGTAAGCTTTAACCTTTTTCATATTTATTTTAAATGCTTCGTTTGACTACATTTTGATATAGTAAAATTATTTTGACAAGATAAGATTGTCATCATCGACGTTTGTGATCATACTTTATAACATGTATAAATTTTGGATCGAAAAAATATTCTTTACTTTAAAGGCCTCGTATTTTCTTTCAAATTAATAAACTATATTTCTAACCTTAAAAGTTTATTCTTAAAAGTGCTAGGAATGCTTCCGGCTCAGAATGCTCGTTCGTTTACTTGAAAATTGTGAACTTGAAAACATATATATATTTGCTCATAAAATAAATAATTTAATTATTTATTTCTTTAGGACATTTTTTAGTTCGGGGTATTACAATAGTGGCCGACGATGTTCTCTTACCGCTGTACTTTGGCTGCACACCGTCTCAATTAGTATTTCCATAACTGGACCGGTGATCAAACTGGGCATAACACCGATTGTCGGTTCAACCAGTCCAAGCAATTGGATCGGTGGTCTAACCGTTAAAAATATTTCGGTCTATTTTTTTAATATTATATATGTTATATTATAAAATAAATTAAATTAAATATTCTCATATAAAATTTTAATAAATTATAAGTTACATATTGAAATAAATACAATAGAATCATAGACAATCAATATACTCAAAATAACTCAAGTTATAATATCAGATTGTAATTCATGACATGTTTCATAACTCATGCATAGTAAAGTCTCAAATTAAAATATTATTATAAAAACATAAAATATATAAATTGTAGAATAAATTAATTTTGGGGTTGAGACATGTCTCACGATTTAATTTAATAAAAATTAGAAAAAAATTAAATTTAAAATAGAAAAACTCACCGGTTCAACAATTTTTTTCAATTTTGGTCGATTTTTTTCTGATTGAATCATAAAAATAGTTTTTATGTAGTAATAAGGCCGATTCTATAATCAGTTTCCAATTCAACTGGTTGAACCTGCCGGTTCAATCGATTCTCGAAAATAGTGGTCTCAGTTACACGTCTGAGCTTCTCAATCACGTGTTGGCCTTCAATTGGTACAAGATGGCAACCTGATTATCGAGCCACAGCAATTCTAATTAACACTTGAATAACAATGTATCATAAAACAAACACTTAAAACGCATTTTAATTATATATTTATGTCACGATAAAGCGATAATTTAATGCTAAAAGTATTTTAGTATTACAAAAATATCTAGACACGCAATTTAATTCTATGTATAATTATTAATATGACTCAAAATAAATTAATTATATTTCCATTTTCTTTAACTGACAAAATACTTAATAATGTAATATCCATTATTAGTTGATATTCGAGGATTCGTTAGTAAAAATTAATAATGTATATAAATTTATCCTTCATTCACGATTTTCTATACAGACACATTCCTTAATTTCTGCACTTTGGTTAATTAATTATGAACGATTACAAATAAAAAAAATTGAACCTTTCCAAAATATCAATTAGGGGAGAGAAGTATTAATTATTATTTCAATAAAAATTGGTGAATTGCAAATATAAAACAAAGCAAATGTGATACCTCTTCTCTTCTCTTCTCCAGTTCTCCCCTTTCAGCTCAGCAATGTCCAAATACCCCACTCTCTCTCAATCAAAACCCCTGCGTTTCTAGAGAGTGCGAGGAAGTGGGTTTGGGGAAAAATGTCAGACCTAGACCGGCAGATAGAACAGTTGAAGAGATGCGAGCATTTGAAGGAATCTGAAGTCAAGGAGCTTTGCGTCAAAGTCATTGAGATCCTCATCGAAGAGGCCAATGTTCAGCGCGTTGATGCTCCTGTCACTGTAAGTTCATTCAGTAGATTTTTTGTTTATGTTGCTTACTTTTCTTTTTTTATTGGAAGCCGACATTTGATTGGGTGATTTTTAACTCAATGAGCTTTGATGGAGGAAATACTTATGTTTGGATTTCGGCTGTTGTGTTTCTGGTTTTCTGTTTTTTATATGCTGGTTCTTTTGAGGTATTTTGATTTTTTGGTGGATTTAGGTTTGATTTGTGGTGGGAGGATATGTGAATTGGTAAAAGATGCCAGATGCTGTTTTTTCTCCCTTGAAATTCCCAAAAAAAAAAAAAAAATTGTCATTTGAATACAGAGAAATTAACTAAAAATGAGTTACGAATAGTGGAAATTTTGGGTTATGAAGCAGATCGTAATGCTTCTGAAGAGTGGGTGGGATGACTAGCTAAATTGGCCTAGGTTTTGGCTATTTATGCTGTTTTTGTTCTTTTTGTGAATTTTCTCTTGGTGGTGGTGGTTTATGCCTCGAGATGTTACAAACACACACAAAAAGAAAAAATACTGACGGAAAATTTCCAAAAGGAAAAGTCAGCTGTGAGTGATGCTGGCCTGGATATGAAAGAAGTAAAGAAAGATTTGCACGAGTTCGCTGGAGGTGTGTTCCTACAAAGGTATTCTGATGCTCAAGAGTTAACTCAGTGAAAATGATTAGTCAAAGGTCTTCATAAATGCTGAAGAACGCTTGTGGAAGAAGAAAAATATTTCAGTTGGAGAGTTATTTGATATAGTAGTGAGTATGCAATCGAAAGGAGTGAGTATTTATGCTTACTTGGTGATAGGGGGCAGCGGAGTAAATTTTAGATTAGGCAGAAATTGCTAAAAACCCTTTCCATTTCAGCTTAATGACCTGTGGATACAATCTTGTCGCTGTATTAAAGCATAAATTCTCCCCCAAGCAGCTATACAGTTATCCCCAATCAAGTGACTATATCTGCTTCTGTTCAATGATAACTTGTATCTCTATCTGTGTGATTGTGTGATTCAGTTCTAACTAAGGTTAGAGCTGGGCTCAAGGGGTGATTTCTGAGGGACGTATTTAAGTGGTGCTAAAGGTAATGTTACCTTCTCAACTTCTGAGGCCTAAACGCAATTTTTTGATGGCAATGAGTCCACTCTGGGATTATCTCAAGAGGTGGCTAACTTATCCACATCAGCTGATAAAATTTTAAGTATAGTACTTTTTAAAACCAATAGATGTGTCTTGGTTGTATAAGCCTGGAAGTGGTATGCCACTTGCAACTGTTTTTCGAATCACATTATGTAAAGAAAGCAAATGCTACTTTGCCCTACTATTCCTGTTTGGCCAAGAGACTCGTAAAACCTAGTTAAAGATTTTCTTGCTTTTGCCATTGTGTCAAGTGAGGATAGTTATGTGGCCTGGAGTATTATTCGCCTGTAAGTGCTGATACTTGGAGTATTCCCTCTAGTTATACACTTTGACCTGAATGGAATGTGAATCCAATATTCCAATTTGATTTATCAGATGAATTAAAAAAAGGAAAAAAGCTCAAATACAGTAGTTGAAAGGACTGACTTGCAGAATTATCTAATATTTCTTAAGTAAGTTGAAGAGGAATGTGTACCACTGTGAATCTGAAGCAGTTACTGAACTGATGGTATTCAGTTATTATTCTGAACTAAGAAGTCAGTTGGATTGGACAGGACAGCAAAATTATAGAAAAATTGCTTGTTTCATATTTATCATCGATATCCACTTCACATATATAACCACAAAATGGTTCAAAGGATTTAAAGGAATTGCTAGCATGATCTTCCTTTTGTTACTCTAGATGAGAAGCTACTCTATCCCTCTCGGCCTCTCACTACCCTGGTTTTCTTACTGGCCCTAGAACAGTATGCTCATTGAATCCCTATCAGAGAAGTGGAGAAATAAGATAAATGCCAGCTCATTGCTTTCCATGTTTGTGGGATATGGTACAAGAGATGTTATTTGAAGTGAAATTTTAAGATTAAGGCGACAAAAAGCAATGAATTTTCCATGCTTCTCTTGTTGGGGCACTTTTATGCTACTCCAACTACGTTGGCTTGGAAACTATGTCTGGTGGATTATCTGTTGAATTTAAATATTGCTTACTTTAGCTTGCATTTTCCTTAGCTAATGTTAGTTGTATGCAAGAAGATGCAATATAACATCTTGCTATGTAAAAACTATAATGTAATTATGGATGTTATTGACTTAAAAATAGTTTCTGACTATTGGTTTTGCATTTGAACATAGAGTATTACTAGCATCATATGAATCTATTGTTATTGCGCTGCGAGTATCGATCAATATCAAAATTGTTATACAAAATTACAGCTGATACAAAAATAAGAATTTCTTGCCGCTTCAATTTTGGAGCAAATACGGTGAATAAAGACATAACGAGGATTTCATACACACTGCCTCATGATCTTTTAACTATAAAATGAATTCAAAATTCTTTGTATAAATTCATGATGTGGATGCCAAATTCAAGGAGTTTCTGATGCATTCATCTATATTCTCTAACCAAGATCAGGCTTCTAAACCACAATGCAACCTAAAACAGGCAAATGTAGAACTCCTCCTGTTTTCAATTGTAAGGATAGAGAAATAATCTCTGTTATATACCCAGTCTTAATTTTCCTGTTGCCTCTTTAGATCAAAGTAAACCTTTATTTGCTGTAATGTACTGGTCTCAGTTCTGACGCTGTACTAATACAATTTACCTGATTGTGCTGTAGATCTGTGGTGACATACATGGGCAGTTCTCTGACATGAGAGAGCTTTTTAAAGTCGGAGGTGATTGTCCAAGTACAAATTACTTATTTCTTGGAGATTTTGTTGATAGGGGATATTACTCTGTTGAGACTATCCAGCTTCTTCTTGCCTTGAAGGTAATTGCTTATTCACTTGCATAGAACATTCACAAGCATATTGAAGTACCTAAAATTCCATTTTCATTGACAACAAGGCCCCTTTTAAGACCCTACTAAGACTCAATGCATTGACAGGTACGGTATCCTGATAGGATAACACTCATCAGGGGAAACCATGAGAGCCGGCAGATAACACAGGTACCGTCATCTTAATCATTGTTTGGGGCTTGCTTTACAATTTTGCCTTCAAGTACTTATTAGCTATATCTTGTTCCAGGTGTATGGCTTCTATGATGAGTGTGTACGGAAATATGGTTCTATTAACGTTTGGAGATACTGCACCGAAGTTTTTGATTACTTAAGGTTTGAGTTCTTAGTATACACGAGGTTCTTTGTCAAATGCAAGGTGCAAAATGTGTTCATATTCATATGTTTGATCATTAGAAAAAGTAAATAACCTTGAAATGCTTTGTTTTTATCACCACCTGCATGCCTGTGGTAACCACATGTACATATTCCTAGTGATTTTAGAATGACTTGTTTTAGGCGATCGACTAATACATCATTTCCTGTGGTTGATCTATTACAGCTTGGCGGCTCTCATCGAGAACAAAATACTTGGTGTTCATGGTGGTTTGTCTCCGGCGATATCTTCGTTGGATCAGGTAATGAGTATACAAATCAGTATTTTGTCCTTGTCTGATTTTTCGCCAGTTTTGAGGAGGAAAAAAACACCAGATTACACTATCCTCTCCCTTGCAGTCAACCACTCTCATTGTGTAGTTGACACTTGACTCTGTTACAGGGTACTCTTGTAGTCTTTTTCTTGAAGAATTGTTTTTATGTAAAACAATGTTATCTCACTGGTTCATAACTATCACTATTACAGTATAACTAATACTTTTGAATAAACACTGATACGTTTTAATGGAACAACTAATACTGCTTAAAATACACACAAAATGCAAACCAGTTTATGGTGAAACTGGCTTATATAAGACTGTCTTTCTTAAAATTGGCATAATGGTCTTGAAACAAAGTGACCAAAATAACACTTCCCTCCTCCAAATAGGCTAAAAGGGAAAATTTCCACTGTTTCTTTATTTTGGCTTATATTGGTATAAACTACCCTTGTATCTCAGATTCGTACCATCGACCGAAAACAAGAAGTTCCACACGAGGGTGCAATGTGCGATCTTCTGTGGTCAGATCCAGATGACTCAATTGATGGTTGGGGGCTGAGTCCGCGTGGAGCAGGATTCTTATTTGGCGGGAGTGTAGTTGGCCCATTCAATCATACGAACAACATCGATTACATATGCCGGGCCCATCAGCTTGTGATGGAAGGTTACAAGTGGATGTTCAATGAGCAGATAGTTACAGTTTGGTCTGCTCCAAATTACTGTTATAGGTAGTAAATACGACTGCTGATACTTCATTCACCTCTCCTTGAATTAGTGATGAAATTTAGTTTTTGTTGTAGATGTGGAAATGTAGCTGCAATTCTTCAGCTAAATGAGAATCTTGAAAAACAATTTCGGGTCTTTGAAGCAGCTCCGTCGGTATGTTTATATGTTTGCCCCTCTCTCTTGAGCAATTGCTATAGTTGCAAAGATACAAGTTTCCCAATTTCTATATCATATCTTTTTATTTGAAGGAAATTTCCGTCTCATGTTTGGCCATACCTTTAGCAAAATTCCATCCATATGAGCATGAGAACCCATTTTCGGACTATGAGAAATCGTGCCAATGCAAAGAGTTTTAATGATCGAGTTAACCTTGTTTTAATTATCAGAGCCATCCGTGTCTGGTCGTATTTATTTGTGTCCTGTTAGGGTTAACATTTCATTAAACTTGCCGTGCAGTGTTATTGTGTTGCATTTATTTGTGTCCTGTTAGGTTAACATTTCATTAACCTTGCCGTGCAGTGTTATTGTGTCGTATTTATTTGTGTCCTGTAAGGGTTAACATTTCATTAAACTTGCCGTGCGGTTGTCCTGTAAGGGTTAACATTTCATTAAACTTGCCGTGCGGTGTTATTGTGCCGTGTCTGATCTCTTGATTGAATTGATTAACGTGTCTGATATCTCAATTATAGTTGTGTTTTTCAGTGAGCAATCGATTAAGATGATCATTTTTTATGATGAAATGCAGGAATCAAGAGCAATAGCAGCCAAGAGGCCTCCTCCAGATTACTTCCTATAGCCAGCCTATGGGGGACACAATTTTTTTTTTCGAGTGAGCAATCTCACAACGTTGTAAGCGTGGTAGGAAGATTTTGATTTCGAGCTTCACTGAAACGCGATTGAATTGACGAATCATTCTTTTGTATGATTAATTCTGTGTGTCATGATTATGAGCAACTGGCAGTAGTAGCCACACTCCTAACATAATCACTTCCATCAGAGGTATGCATGTAACAGTTGATTTTGGTGCCTCTGGCTCTTTAGGAACAAAATGACGAGCCTTTTCTGCCAACAGAACAAGCATTGAGAAATTGCAATTTTATACAATAGATCATTATAGTTATACATGAAACTCAAGAATCGACCCTATCTAATGCATTGGAGGAAAGAATGCTGATTAAAACAGAGAAGAAAGAACAGGCTGGCTAAAAGAAGAGCCTGCGGGTGGATGTCTGGGCAGCGATGGGAGAGGGTGACGAATTGAGAGATTTGAGGGCGCCTGCCTTGTCGGAGGATAGCTTAGCTCCTCTTGGGTCCGTCAGCAATGTCTTCTGAAACGATTGAGTGAAACCAGTTGCGATAATTGTGACGTGTATCTCTCCGTTGTACCGTTCATCCACAACTGCACCAAATATGATGTTGGCTGAAGGGTCCGCTAGACTTGTGACAACCTGCAACATAGCATATTACACACTGAGACAAACCCACAAATTCCACTCTCTCACTTTTCGCTCCTTTGGTATACTTTACAATTTTCCAAATATATGCATACTTAAGTGGATAATAACATCTTTCCAAAGTAAAACACTTAGGGATATGAGCTTGTGTAATTACGTAGTTCAAAAAAGTGATCGTATTTGTAAATAGGTTCAAAATATTTGTGCAAATATATAAATTTTGTATGTGCAAATATTTTGAATCTATTTGCAAATAGAATCACTTTTGTGAATCTATATATACTTTTCTCTTTTACTTTTTCACAACACAATTTTCAATACACAATCAATCACCTTTCACATTTTTTTATTATTATTACCTAATCCAACTCAATGCTCTTCTCTTTTTTTACTTTAAACAATCATTCAATTATTTCAACCCTATTTCTATAATATAATAATTTATATCATATACTTTTTCAAAATCCTACCATACCAAATTCTACAAATTTCACTCTCCCAAACACATAAAATTCTAACACACCTTTTGCTTTGTTTTAAATCCACATTACATGATTTCAAATCCACTCTAATCCATTAACAAGCATAAATGCTTTGAAATGAACAAATGCTTAGCGTTTGATCTTTAACAATGAAAATATTACTCTCTATTTCATGTTCAACTTCACACTTTCCTTATTAATATGTCCTAAGATTATTATCACACTATAAATATACTCTCTCCGTTCAAGGATTACTTGCACGGTTGCCTTATTAAGACGTTCTAACATTACTTACTCTAAAAAATGAACATTAATTTGTTATTACATTCACTAGAATATACACATTTATACTCATACGTCACTATTTTACTAAAAAATATTTTTTTCTTAATTAGTGTGCACAACTAAATGAGCAAGTAATTCCATGACGAAGGAGTATTACTTGTATTACTTTTTGGGCTCAAACTTGCACACAATCCAATTCAATTATTTACTTTATCCATGAAATTTTAAGAAATTGCCATTCAAATCCCTACTCAGTACTCAATTACTCATTACTCAAACTTCCCAATATCCGTGCATCTTTACATATGAAGATCATCCTAGGACATAGGGAGTATAAATTAAGATGAGGATTATCTTAAAAGTTGAAATGGGAACTTCATCAATTCTCTGTGATGTCTCAGAATGAGAAAAGGAAACAAAGGGAATAATTATTGTATAATATAAGAGAAGGTCCATTAAATCTCCAAAGATGGTTTGGCAGGGGGAGTCTGCAATGTGGCTAAACCTATAGGCTATAGGAGATTTATGCATTTTTTATTATATAGATGAAAATTGTGCCTTATTTCAGAGAAACACAGTAATCCAAAGGGGCCATGACCTCAAAAATGGCACACATGAAGAACCCACATCTATAATCAACTACCTAGATATGAAAGCCAAGGCTTATTCAGATTGATGAGCTACTGTACCAATGCTCATTCCTCCGATATACACATACTCCCAATGTTCATTATTTCAAAGTACGTTTTGCCAGATGAAGAAGGGGGCTGCAAAGAATGCTGAACAGTGTCTATTTAGGAATGAAAAGAAACAAATAATGCTATGCAAGATCAGAACCCAGAGATGAAATAACTTGAGCAGGAGACAGGCATGATTCTCAGAAACCACATAGAAACTTACGGAAAGATAAAGCAGTACCTGTGACACCCTATTTACTTCTTGCAGCGTTATATCCTTCCCACCAGTAATATTGTATACAACTCCAGTAGCGGATTGAATAGAAGAACCGAGCAATGGAGCATGAGTTGCTTGCTCAGCTGCTTCTTCAGCACGGTTCTTGCTAGAGGACACGCCCACTCCAAGCATAGCAGTACCAGAATCCTTCATTACTGCTTTAACATCTGCAAAATCCACATTCACCAAACCAGGTATCTGTGGAAACAATAGAAAATTAAATTTACATGATTATTATAGTTTACTCAATCATAACATGGGAATGAAGTTCTACAAACCAGGCGTCCAGGCCGTATTGAAACAGTGAGAAAACAAATCATAGTCCGTTGCTCTGAGAAAGAGCTAAAAAGTTTTTGGGTCCCGTAACTTGTCTACTGTCCAGATTCAGTCTAATAAAATTTAAACTTTGCGATTTGGTCCCAATATTAAAAAGATTGTCCAATTTAAGCCACAAGAAAATAGCTGGAAAATTGAAAACAATGTCATCCAAGGTCATGCAAATGACTCATGAGGATTTAATATGGGGTCAAAATTGGACAGTCACATGACATAAAAATGACACAAATTTCAAATTTCCTGCAATATAAGGCCACAATTGAACAAAATTTTTAATATAGGGACTTCATAAAAAAAGTTGCTACCTTCCGTCCCAGAAAATATTGAAGTACTTTTTAGGGCACAATTTTAAGAAAAAATATATTGAGTAGAATGCATAGGTTGGAGATCCTGAGGTGGAGATTTAAAAGCATATTTCCATTGCAAGAGTATGCAAACTTTTGAGAGACAAACTAAAAAGGAAAGTAAACAAACTTTTTTAAAGATGGAGGTAGTAACCTTTTGAGACCAAAATTGGATTAGTTGACAAGTTATGAGAAATTTTTTGTCATTTTTCTGTAACTCCTCTAGGAAAGTTAAAACTTTTTTAAAAGAAAGCTATTGTGGACGAAGAGCTACAGGTTTATATGACTCACAGTGATTATATCAGATATCCCTTGGACACCTTGACGGAGCACATCATCAGCTAGAAGGAAAGCATCTTGAAGGGGGGTCTGTTCATCAGCAATATCCAGGAGACGATCATTTGGAATCACAATAAGTGTATCCACATTTTTCTGGAGCTTTTCAATAGCTTCAAGAGCCTGAAATAATATCAGATACAGAAGCTTAATTTCACTTGTGCTTGTGTACATAATAGGAAATTCAATTTTTGACCCATGAATTTTGCAAAGCCCTAGACACCTGAATCATTTTACAGGTGCAATCTGAGAAAATACTAATTAAATTATTGACTCGATCTTTAAGCCATGTTGCATTTACAACAATTTGAAGCATAATTATTGTTCACCTCAACGAACGAATATCCCAAAATAAAGTAGTTCGAATCTCTCAAAATGAAATTCATATTAACAAGCAAACAAGAGAAGAAGATAAAATGCAACAAATCGAGAAAGATTTCAGTTTCTTGCTTGCAAGAAATCTGGTGAGCACATTTATCCATCAACAGTTGGATTTTTTTAGTAAGACAAATGGGAAAAATTTCAAGATACTTTGAATTTTGTTTGGTGACTGGTTATGATTAAATATGAGGTATTCCATGGGGATCAGAAGACTTTGAATACCATAACATTTTAATACATTACCCCATTCAATTCTCAAACTTTTGATTTATATAAGTATGGTTTTTGTTGAATAAGAAAAAAAAAAAAGAAGAATAAAAGACAGTTTTGTGTGACAAAGGAAGCTCATGGTCCAAGAACTATGAAAAGAGAAAAATATTATTCCCTCTGTCCTAGGATTTCTTTCACACGTGAAATGACACATATACTACGAAGATGAGATGTAGTGTGAGTGGGATGAATAAAAAAAAGATATTTTATTAATTTTTGTGAATGTGAGTTATTTTCTTTTGTGGGGTGTGAAAGTAATGTTGGGATGTCCAAAAGAGGCAAATATATCATATATGAAAGTAATTACGGGACAGATGGAGGAACTCTCTTGTTGCCCAATACAACAAAATATACACCTACCTGCACGGATCTTTTACGCCCTTCAAAGCTGAACGGGTATGTAACAACACCAACAGTCAGGTACCCTGCTTCCTTTGCTATTTGCGCAACTACAGGGGCAGCACCTGAACCTGTACCACCACCCATCCCAGCAGTTATAAAAACCATATCTGATCCCTTGAGAGCATTTGCAATGGATTCCTTTGATTCATCTGCTGCCTGTTCACCCAAAAGTGGGTTTCCTCCAGTTCCTGCATTCTGCCACATGTTATTTTCATGCAAATATCCTATTATATGTAGCAGTAAACCATCAGTCAAGACTGATAAGTCAAATAGGTAACTACACAAACAAATTGTGCAAAATCAAGGGTGTTATTCGTATTCCAGTTAAGAATGAGAATGCAAGTTCAATCTTCAGCCGTTGAAATGATTCAGGGCCAAAGTTAAAGAGAATCTAACCAAGTCCACGAGTCAAAAGCTCTCCAATCTGGATAGGGTGCTCCGCAGCAGATTGCAAAAGAGCCTGAGCATCTGTGTTTATGGCATAGAAGTCCACTCCCTGTCGTAAAATAAATAGACCCACAATTAACACTTAAATGTCTAAAAAAATCGCAAGAATACGCGGTCATATGAATAGCAAGCAACATAATTACTAGCCAACAAATGACTTTGCAAGAGAAACATCAAACCGAAATCGAATTTTTCTTAAAGGTCAAATGATGACTCCGAATCCATGATCACCAAACCAATCCAATACCAAACTAAATCTAATTGATGTATCCATAAAGTGACCAGTGAGTGAAATGTATTACAACTTTCTGATTCTATGATTATAACTCCCTCATATTGTTTTGCAATTAAATGCCCAGAAAATTAAGCTTCAAATTGAAATTCAAGGGGAAAATGACATTAGAAAATAGAGGAAAGACTATAAAGGAGAAGGGTTGAGGAGGAAAACCTGTAAGCCGCTGCCAATCATCCGATTAACGGCATTGTTGCCACCGCCACCAACGCCGACGACCTTAATCTTAGCGGAGTCCATTGGTATAAAGGAGCAGTAAACCGCATTACGATGTCGTTTGGAATTGCCAAGACTTTTGCGGCGAGAATTTGTAGAGACATTACAACGTGCATTTTTGCTTAGCAAAGGGGAAAACCCGGCGGAAATACAGGAGCGAGATGAGGTTAATTCGGAGGCTGTGCTTGAGAGCCTAAGCGTCGCCATTGATGGAGGCTTGCTTGTTGAAGAGGAAAATGAGCAATTTGTTATCTTTTTGTCTGTGTCGAGAACAATGGATTGGAATTTGGAAACTGGGAAAAAAGGAAAGGTTTTAGGGTTTTAGTTAAAGATATATTTAGAAGATTTTGTTTTATGTGGCATTTTGTTAAGACTTCAATACACCAATGGTACTGTCACAAGAATACATCTCATATGAAATTCTATCACTATTATATACTCCCGGTGATACAATAATTTGTTCATTTTGTTATTTTTTTCCATCCTATTATATATTACTCATTTTTTTTCCCAGAAAACTATTACTCCCTCCGTCCTAAAACTAATTTCACACTTTTCTTATTTGGACGTCCCAACTCTTCTTTCACACACCTAAAAAGAAAACTTTTTACACTCACAAAAGTCAATAAAGTACACTTTTTCTTATTTTATTACTTAACTTTACACTCACATACTTACTTTTTCTTAATTTGTGTGCCCAGAACTACTTTGAAAGTAGTTCTGGGACGGAAGGAGTATTAACTTCTTTATCATTTTTTTAATATTATTTATACTATTCTCATTATTTTTTTACTTTTTTCCATTACATCACATGTACTATATCAATATTTTTTATACACTTCTTAATATTAATGTCCAAAAATTATGAGCAACTTATAAGGGGACAGAGGGAGTATAATCTGCATTATTATTATTATTATTATTATTATTTATATATACTATTTTTAATAGTGACAGTGTATATGCTTAACTGTGATAGTAAATATATATAATATGATATTGTAAACACATAATAATGATAATTGATAAAACTGAGTTTATCGTGAACTCAGATTCATACAAGTTTTATATTTATTATAAATATCTTTAATAAAAAAAAAGGAAAATAGTATCAGAAATAAAATACTCTCTCTGTCCCACAAGAATTTGCACACTTTTCTTATTTGGACGTCTCACACAAATTTGCACACTACTAAAAAAGGAAGCATTGATTTACGTGCACACTCACAAACCTATACACATATTTACCCATATGCCACTACTTTATATATAAAACACATTTTTCTTAAAAAATGTGTCGTCCCGTAGGGTGCAAATTCCTACGGGACGGAGGGAGTAGATTATAACAACTTAGAATACAAGGAGCGCTTCAATCAAAATAGTAACTCATTCCTAAAATTCCAAATGAGCCGTACAACATCAATCCATAAGACTGCAACAACTGTAGTATTCTTACCCGGTCCAAGAATTTCTTTATGCTAAAGGAAGTGTATGGCGGCAAAAAATAGTGCGTGACTGAGGCTACTTTAAGTCACTGAAAAAAATAGCACAAATTTGATAAGAAATTTTTACAGAAAAAGTAAATGTGAACAATATTCTCCTTTTTGATATCTCCATAGGGTGGAAAAACTCCCCATCTTTTAAGGTTGTAACTTTTTATTTCAAACGGATGGCTTAAACTCTCCTTGGTGCAAAGTTGGAACACAATTTTCTCAATTGGTCATCATGCATCCCTAGCCAAGATGATGTTGTAAGCAACATTAATTGAATAAATTTTGTTGGTTGCTTGAATCCATCTCCAATCATCTCTACGTGTTATGCTGTCATTTAAATCTATTAATGCAAGATAAAAAAAGTCATTAAACATAGAAAACTCTCTCGATAGAAAACTTAATTCCAACTAAACTCCCAATTGTCCATTAACCCATCTCCAACCCAAGGGCCTCATTTTATGTAATCAATTTAAAAGTATAGTAAACTTATTTTTTTCAAACTTTAATTCTTCACCTGTCCACAAGTTCGACCAAAATTGTGTATTTCTCCTGTTACCTATCACTCTAAAAGATATGAATTCGTTCCCACATACAATTGAACATATCCCTCCATCACATAGACCCCCAAGTACTAAGCCCTCTGCTATTTCAGCCACTCTAACTAAAATCGTCTCCAGATCTTCATATTTAGATTTAATAATTTTCACCTAGAACTTTCCCGGTTCATTTAAAAATTTTCAAATTCATTTTCCTAATAAAGAACATTTATAAGTGACTGGAAAATAAAGATTTTGTGCATCGACCGAGGAAGACAATTCAATTTTATTTTTGGAGTATTATAAAAAGAATAGAATTCAGAGGCAATTAACAGTTCATCACATCTCACGATAAAATGGAGTCGCAAACGCAAAAATCATATGATCGTTGAAATAACTCGAAGTATGATGTCTAAAACTCCTTGGCAGAAGCCGTTATTATTGCAGCCTATATTTTGAATCGAATACCTGCAAAGACGATTCCCAACAAGACTCCACTTGAAGCCTGGTACTAGAAAATGCCTAGGTACAACAATATTTTTAAAGTTTTTGAGAGCATAGCTTATTCTCATTTTCTATCTTAGAAGTGAGTAAAGTTTGATTGGAAAGGTGAAAAGCTTTTTTTTTTTTTTATGAGAAAGAAACATGGAATTGGGATGATGAAGATGTTGACACGGACTTAAAAATAGAAAGTTGAGGCGCTAGTTTTACTCGCTCTCTGTAAGACATTATTGCCCCTCGTACATTGATGCAAAGTGCACCTCTAGAATATTATTAATTTTAATGTTCATAAGTCTACATATAAGGGACTTCAAAGTCCTCACATTTTCCTATGTGGGACAAGAAAAATTTCCTTATTTTCTCTCTTATTTCCTTCTTCAACATGTTAAATTGCAAACTTCATGTATTAATATCTCATTTGCCTGAAATTGGTTTTGAGCAGATTAATACTCCAAATTTATCTAATCCAAACGTAGATTAATATTTTGCAACTTAATTCCATTTTCCACCAATGGAACATCATGATAAAATTGGTCAAACTTGGGTCATCCACCTAAATTCCAAACCAATTTCCAACACACATATACCCTCAGGTTCTATCGATCAACCAATCACAAGTTCAAGCTCAAGTCCATCACCACAGTGTGAGCAATTCTCTCCAGATGCATAATGTCCAATCCAAAAAATGTGAAGTTTGAGGGAAATTTATGAATCATGTGACGTGACTTTTTTTGCAAGTGAACCATAACTTTATGAAGAAGATGTGATGGATGTGGAGATAATGAGTATCAACAATGTTGGGAGAAATCCTAGCAGTCCCTGCCTTGGAGGTCACAGGTTCGAGTCCCCATGGCGCAAATAGTGGTATGTTTGGCTTCAAGTCAGGCTACTGCTAGGGGGGGATTGTTGGGAGAAATCCTAGCAGTCCCTGCCTTGGAGGCGAGCTGCTCTCAAGTCCACTCGTTCGCTCGATTAAAGGCATAGTTGTGTGCCGCCCGTGGCGCTGAAGCTAGATATTGAGTTTAAAGGAATTGATTGTACTACTCATACCAACAAGGTGCATCTTCTTTTCTGGTGCCCATTGTGAAAGAACTCTAAAGTTAAGCGTGCTTGGCTTGGAGCAATTTCATGATGGGTGACCCCCTGGGAAGTTCTCAGTGCGTGCGAGTGAGGACATAAGCACGCTAGAAAAGACCTGTGTTGGTTTGCGAGGATAGTACATCAGTTCTACTCAGCGCAACCGATCCAACAAACAAGAATTGTAATAATATATGAGATATTATTTATATATATATATATATATATATATTATTCCACATAAAAGTGTGGATAGGGAATAAATATAAGGAGGTTAATTAACTGACTATTTAACTTCTATTATATTTTGAAATGTCCAAGGGAAACATACGGATACAGAGAGATAACAGAGAATTGGAATTCTATGAATTTTTCCAACAAGACATTATTGCAATTAACAATTTCCCTATGATTGACTTCCAACTCAAATTAATTAAAACACATTCCGAAACTGATATTACCAATTCGTGGATTAACATATACAAACAATTATGTGTACTGGACCCCGAGTACGGAACAAGTGGATTCTGGGGAAAGGATAAAAATGAGGATACCAACGGGATCATAATTATTTTCGCTGCATTGATTAAAGGTTAATGACCCTGTTCTTGTTGGTCACGGGATTGACATCTATTCCAACATATGGTATCAGAGCTACAAGATATTGTTAGAAATGTTAAGATCCATATAGGCACGAGCTAACTTACATATCTTTTAGAAAGATACGTTACTTAAATTAGCTTATGTGCTTAATCAAGTGTCTTCTAAGTTTATTGCTACAACTTCATATGATTTAGGACGGGTAATAAAACCTGTTTCTTGAGTACCCTTAGAACATCAGGATATGCAACCTTCACACGTGGTTTTTGGAAAAAATGTGGAAAGTTGAATCCTAGTCGTTAAGAGTATATTTTCATAGGATACTATGAAAATTCTAAGGGATACGTGATCATATGAGCTTCAGTGGGAGCATGACTTATAAGGAATCACATAATACATATTTTCTGGAATTAAATTTTCCTTATAAAGTTGGCATTGGAAATGCTAAATAGTTTTTCGAGATTAAGAAAACCAAAATCTATCTGATCCAAGTGGGAGAAGTTTTATCATTTGATGATGTGGATCTTTGATAGATATTTGCTAGTGACGTTTTCCTATTGAGGATTTAGTGATTCTTCAATTTGGTAATAAATCACACTCTCGAAAAAGTTTAAGGAAATAAGTGCTTAAGAAGTATTATGACATAGAAGGACGGACCTTCTTTGTTTCTCCAGAAATTAGAAGAAAGCAATAGAAGTTCATTAAAATGCATGAAGTCTAGACGAGTCTACAAACTTGTAAAGTTTCTATAGGGACAATAAATTTTTGGGAATAACTGGATTCTCAAGTTTTTAAGTTATCAAATGACTCAATAGGAGAGGTTTGAAGATCACTTGGTGGCTACAAAAGGATGTACTCAAATGAAGGGTTAAATCTTTTCACCTATTGTGGGATTTGCCTCAATTCATCTACTTCTAGCTATAGTAGCTAGTATAGGATTAGAATTACATCAAATGGAAGTTAAGACTGTTCTTCTCAGTGAGAGAATTAGAAGATGAAAATCTACATGGTATTGTAGGATTTATTCTTCAAGAACAAGAGGATAAAGTACATAAATTGATAAGTCGATTTATAGACTTTAGTAATCCTCAAGATTAGTGATGTTTTGAGATTTCACTCGATACTTATCTCATTCAATTTTTTTTTAAGAAAAAACGAAGACCACTGTGTTAAAGTTAAACGTCCTAAGAATTATTTTGTGATTCTATCTCTGATGTGGATGATGTAATGCAAGTCGGAAACAATAAAGAGTATTCCAAGATGAAGAGGGTGAGGAGTGTACATAATTGATGTAAGATCCATGAGAAGTGTTCAAAGAAAATTTAAAGTGTCTTTTAAAGACTTAGTTCAAGAAATGTCTTAGAACATCTCAAGATGGACACCTGCAAACCACTGGGCACTCGTATTGTAGATGCAAGTATTTGAGTCAAGATATGTGTCCCGAGACTCAAGAAGGTTAGAAAAAGTCGTCCAAAGTTCTATACATAAATTAGACATCTGTTATGCCATTGGTCTACCTGATAGATATCTTTCTAATCCTGGGATAATGAAGAGAATTTTTCAGATATTTAAAGAAAATGACTGTAAATTATTTCTTTTATTGTCAAGGAAACTAGATGGCACTGACTAAGTATATAGACATAGATTGGATTGTTGATTTTGTTGAAACGAAAATCAAATTCCATTTAAGTCTTATTGCTCAACAATGGAGCAATCTCATAGTGTAGCAAGCATTAAACTTGCACAGCGTTGTTCATATTAAATACTTAGCTATATGTCATGTGTTTTCTGCAGTATAAGAAATATATTATTTGGTTGGATAAATTCCTAAAATTTTGGAGGATACAAACACCCCAGTGGGAGTTGTGTCGATTCATTGTGATGATTAAGCAATCATGGCTTACACAAGGAATGCCAAATATTTAGGAAGAACCAAATATATCAATGCAAAGTTCAATCTTTTTTAGTGATTCAGTCGATAAACTAAGTGATTCTAAGGTACATTTCTAGTCGATTGATGGTTGCAAATCCTTTTGACCAAACTTATTACTAAGTGATATGTTCATGGAACATGTTAGAGTTTTTGAGTTTACATAGGATTGAATGCAATTCGATTGAGATGTTGAAGGTGTTAATTGACAGTTTAAATGGTAACTATCAGTGTTTTATGAATTATATGTGATTCAATCATGTATAATATGTATGTCGACAAGTTATGATTGTCTCTCTCACACGAGCAATCACCTTTGACCAAGTGAGTGTTCAGAGTTGAGATTATATCGATAAATATAATCAAGATAGATTTCAACCACGAATTTATCTAATTTGTTATGAAGCTAAATTTTTACAGGTAAACGTTAGTGATTGGATATCTGGGTTAAGTGTATAGAATGCATTTGACTTGTAAATTTACACGATGTCAAGTTTAGATAAGACATACGCTTCCTACCTTGGAAGTTATAGACATTGTGACATGTGTTCATTGAGGAACAACATGTGCTTATGACCCTTAAAAGGATATGAGAAGGATGGATCTCTGTTTTCTCATTATGTGTGAGTCCTAAAATAATGATTACCCTTAGGACTTTCTCCTATATTTCTAAGACTACACTTTAGTGTTGCTACTTTAGCATGTTACTTATAGCTATGAAGATAAGAGCGATACGTGACATGTCTAGGAAAGCAGCTACAGTGGGAGCCTGTAGATACTTAGTGAGAAAGGAAGGATGTCTTTACTTAACACACTCTATTGTGATTCATTGACTAGTCAATCAATCTTTGTGTTTGATTATGAATACATTAGATTTCGCAAAAAAGGTTGAGTATGCTCAATTTTGAGAGATTCGATAGAGATATTTCAACAAGTGTTAAATGATAAGAGTTCTGGGGTATAACGAGTTGCCTTAATATCCAAGTTGTTCTGATTGAGGTGCTATATACTCCCAACGGATGTATAGCATGGAAACTCGATGCACTCGTGGGTCACACGAGGTATTGTCTGAAAAAGAATGTGATTTATGAAGGAAATATGTTAAAGACCATTAGACTTCATATGTGAGTGGGAGATGTAAATAATATATGAGATATTATTTATATATATTAATTATATATATATTATTCCACATAAGAAGTGTGGATAGGGAATAAATATAAGGAGGTTAATTAACTGACTATTTAACTTCTATTACATTTTGAAATGTCTAAGGGAAACATACGGATACAGAGAGATAACAGAGAATTGGAATTCTCTGAATTTTCCCAATAAAACATTACTGCAATTAACAATTTCCCTAAGATTGACTTCCAACTCAAATTAATCAAAACACATTTCGAAACTGACATTACAAATTCGTGGATTAACGTATACAAACAATTCTGTGTACTGGAAAAAAGAATTGAACACATAGCAAGACTTGAACGTATATAGAATTGAACGTATACAAACAATTATGTATACAAACAATAAGTGGATTCTGGGGAAAAAGAATTGATGCTCCAGAAGGAAAAGAATGCTGCACTAGATGAACGCATAGCAAGACTCGAGGCCATAATTTTTGAAAGTCGTGGAAGCACCATGAAATCTGAAGGGAAGGGCAGCTGCTCAGTGAAGGAAAAAATTTGTGGCATGGATGTAGATGAGATTCCTACTGAAAATAGTCCTTCACATAAAGAAGTAGAGGATGAGGTGATGATTTTGGAGGAAGATCCATCCTTAGAGGTGAATATAACTTAAAGCAATTGTATGAACAAATAGATTCTAACTGCTGTATTTTTTAGTTCTCCTTATTTACCCAAATTGTCATGTAGGGAAAACTTGTGGAGTTGATGTTGGAGCCTAAATAAGATATTGTTGCACTTGGAGTTGTTGTAAGAGCAAATGGACCCAATGAAGTTTTTCATGGTAAGAAATTACATAAAGATTGCATGCGTGTAGCCATTGATGTAGCAGTGGTTGGGGATGCTCATTTACCATTTCCAAACCATGAACTTCAATTTGTTCGTGATGCTGTTGGCTCACACGTGGCTTGGCCAAGGAACTTAATAGCTCCGCGAACTAAGGTTAGAGTTTTTAATATTATTCAGTTTAAAAATATATTTAGTTTGATTGAAATAACTTACATGCTACGTACCAATTAATTATTATAAATGGATGAATCAAAGAAAAAAGTTAAGGAACATAAAAAGCAAACATTAGATCCGTCTACTGTCCCCACAGCCCTCAACGGTCTCTATTGTTACGCAAAGCTTCTAAGCGCTTCAAATGGAAACATAAACATTACCTTAGATAAGAATGTTTTTGGTCATGACTCAATTGTCCATATCGACTTTGAAGACATCGACCAATTCTGCCGATTGCAGCCAATTTCATGCTCGTGTATCATGGTTTACATTTGGTAAGCATAATGATTTATTTAATAACTCATTGCATGTTTATTGATATGTTAGTTTATAATTCATTTGTTAATGGTAGGCACCTGTTTAATAAGTGGTCTACACGTGAGGACAAAGTTCATAACTTCAAATTTGTCGATCCAAGCAATTTAGGCCCTTACCTGGAATGAAATTTCAAAACAGTGATATTGATCGAAGGGCACACAATCTTTCAACTAGAATGATTGAAACGTATCCTAATGGACTATGTTTGGTGCCATGTAGTGTAGAGTACGTATTTATTAAATTCTCAATTTCTTACAGCTTACAAAAATAAGAGGTTTATTAATTAAGATAATGTTTTATATATGTTGTTTTTTATCAGAGATCATTGGATTTTGACAGTGATTGATCCACATAAGTTAGAGGTTGTTTATTGGATCCTCTTTACGCTCGCAACAAAGATGAAGTCTGGAAGAGTGTGGTTGACCTGTAAGTTTTGTTTAAAATTTTCCATTTTATTTAAAATATAAGTAATTGATTTTTTGACCATATTTTTCTAGTAATTGATTTTTTGACCATGTTTTCTAAAATATATAGAGCTTTTAGATTGACTGATTTGGGGTTGAGTAAGTCATGCAAGAAATCTATCATCTGGAGATTACTTAAGGTACATAAAACAAACTAGTAATAAAATAGACTAACGAACCATGCATAATTAATTGTTTCTTTTGTATTTTTTTCGTATTCAGGTCCCTAGGCAGCCTGATGATTACCAATGTGGTTTCTATGTTCTTTGCTTTTTGAAATGAATTATGCAATTTGACAGACAAGTGACAATAGCTTCACTGCAATCATTGGTAATATTCTATTTTTTTTTCATATTTTGTAATTATTTTCAATGGATTTTATATAGATACATATTTATTTTTGTAGTTCCCAAAAACTGCATCTTACTCCATGGATGAAATGAATCAAGTGCGGCAAGAATGGGTATGAATAGATCAAGGTTTGTTCTTCGTTGTGTTTTAGCTCTTAATATATCCTATTTATCAATGGTATTAATTCAATGTAGGTTTTAGCAAATATGTTTATGCGTTATATATGTTGGTGAACTTGTGAGTTGCTTTAGTTTAATTGGAATTCAAAATATACACGTATGGTGATTTATGAAGCCAATAGTTATATATTGTGTGTCTTGCTTCATTATTGATTTTTAGGCTTGCTAAAATGTTATTTGTTTTCAATGTAGTGATGATCATTGAAGAAGGTGCATGAATGTAGAAGGTAGAGACATTTTTTTGTTGTTGTGGAACATGCATGAACAGTGATGGTAGTGGAATTTTTGTAAACGAATTTGGCAGTACGTAACTGAAATGCTTTTTGATTATGTGGAAATACTTTTGAAGACTTTGTTAGGCATGGTTGTACTAATTGATACAATTAAGTTGATCATGGTAGTCAAATGTTTATGGTAAATTTATTTTTATTATTTGATTTAGAATTTGGTTATTTACGTTGAAATGATTATACACAACAACTTATATTTGTTGTTTGTTCGAATAAATTTATTTTAAATACAATGGTCCGCATTAGATATTATTATAAATAAAAAAATTTACTCTTCTTCAAAATTTAAGGACAATAATTTTTTTAATTTGGGATTTGATGCCAATTAAATAATCTTAAATAAACCCAGACCGATCCAGTTAATGGACTCCACTTTGACTGATTGACCCCATTTTATTTGAATTAAATGTAAGGTATTAAAAAGAGAGATTAAAGTGATTTTAATTTCCTTAAATCACATTTATCCTATACTAGTTAAGTTTTTTTTAAATATAAAGTTGAAATATATTGAAACGAGTATAAGGGATGCTCAACACCCGAAAATACACCAAGAGATATTACAAGAAAAGACTTACAATCTTGCCGGGATGCATTCTAGAGGATTACACTGCCAACTAATAAATTGATAAGCAAAGGTTAGATGGTAGTGAGATCGAATCCACTTTCACGAACCATTTTTGATGCTATCAATGAGTTCACCCAGGGTGTACAAACTCGCTTTGAATATCAAACTGTTACGAACTTTCCAAATCTTCCAAAGAGTAGCCTGCCAAATTAACCCCAAAGATTTTATTCTAACCTCACGAGTAGAGCAATTGGACAAGAGAATAGGAGGAGATTGGAAGATTCCAACGTACCTCTACACAGTAAACATAAGCCATCTCCCAAGCCAAAATAGGACCATACATCATTAAATTGTCCTTTGTAGGGATTCGTTCGTGAACAACCTTCCAAGAAAAGCCTGAAATTTTGGGTGGGATCGCCTTCCACCACAACTTCCACCACGAAAATTGTACCCCTTCTTCGCTTAAAAAAGCTTCCACAATCAAATCATACATCTCATTTGTAGAGAAGTAATTCTTCGTCAAACCTTTCCATGTCTATGAGTCCGAATTCCTTCTTTACTTTGTACATGTGAATCAAATGCCATAGCTCTAAATAATCGAGAAAATCGTTAGTATTAAACTCTCGACCCCAGTTGAAAGCCCAAGACTCACTTCCCACATCCTAAAATTTTCCAACGACTTCCTCTTTTTGAATTGATAAAGTGTATAGGACCGAAAACCTATCTTTTAATCGAATTCCTTTCTCTACCCAAGGATCATCCCAAAACCTCACACAATTTCCATTTCCTAACGAAAAGGTCAAGTTCTCTCTGAATATAAAGCTCCTGTGAGTGTACTTTCAATCTTAAAAAAACGGCAAAGGAACTTTCTGGGGGGGAGGGGGAGAGTCGAAAAATTACATGGGTAAAGTGGGGGGGGGTCAGTGTATAGGAGTAAAATCAGGGAGGTCTGGGAGTGAGGGATATTAAAGCCTTTAATATGACTTTGCTATGTAAATGACTTTGGCAGTAGGTTTTAGGGGATATATCTCTTTGGGTCCAATTAATAGAGTCTAGATATGAGTCATTTAAGCGGATGTCAGATATAAGCTCAATTAGTAAAAGTTGGTCACTATGGTGGAAAGACATGTATGAGTTGTGGTGGAGTCGAATTGGGGGTGGGGTCGAATTGGGGCTGTACAAAAAGATAGATAGTACACTGATAAAGCTGATAGAACCAAATTCAAAAGCACTAACCGACCTTCATACGATCTTCTTTCCCAACCCTAGAGCTTCTGTTCGAATCTGTCGATTAATGGCTTACATACTTCCTTTTTTCTGAAGTTAGCTCCAACTGGTAAACCTAGATATGTAATAGGAATTTTCCCAACATTGCATTGTAAGATCCTACCTAGAGACTCTAATTGTCGGGGCTAAACATTTACACCATGCATCGAGCTTATATGAAAATTTACCTTAAGACCGGATGCAATTTCGAATATCCGTAAGATTCCCCTCAAACACTTTGCATTTTCCTCTGAATCTTTCCCTATTAAGACTGTATCATCAGTAAATTGCAAGTGGCTAATTACTATCTTGTTTCTCCCCACTTCAATTCCTTCAAATTCTTTTTGGACCACAACCTTGTTCATCAAACAACTAAGTCCTTCAGTAGTAATCAATAATAGAAACGAAGAAAAGGGATCTCCTTGCCCAATCCCTTTTTGGAGCTGAAATTCACCGGTTGTGCTTCCATTAATCAGAATTGACATTGTGGCAGAAGAAATACAACCCCTAATCCACTTCCTCCACTTCCACTTGAAATTCATGCCTCTCATCATTTCATATAGGAACTCTCACAAAATTGAATCATAATCTTTCTCAAAATCTACTTTGAAAGTAAAGTATTTATGCTTACTTTTCTTTCCAAAATTGATAGCTTTGTTTAATACAAGAATGTTGTCCATGATCTGTCTTTTACCCACGAAAGTAGTCTGGCTCTCTGATGTTACTGACTCAATCACTTTAGCTAATATGTTGGCTAAGACCTTTGCCATAATTTTGTACATGCATCCAATAAGTGCAATTGGTCGAAAATCAGTTAGACCGCTGGCATCTAGCTTCTTTGGGATCAAAGTAAACAAAAGTTAGGTTTCCGCCCTTGAAAAATCTTTTTGTACTATGGAAATCCTCCATGAATGACATGATGTCTGTTTTCAAAGTTGGCCACATCTTTTTGATAAATTTGAAAGTGAATCCATCCGGACCTAAGCTCTTATTTCCCCGCAACCCCACACGGTAGCTTTCACTTCCTCTTCTGAGAACGGAGCAATTAAGGATCCATTCTCAACTTCAGAAACTCTCTTGGATATCAGGCTAGCAAGAATTAATCGAATGGGATTCTGTCTCCTACTGTGATTCGAGGACTAACTGAATGTTTTTAAACACGTCCGCCACTTTAGCTGTGGTATGATTTTTCCCAGACCCTAATTTACCTTGAGAAAACTCCCCTTGTGGGCTCTTCTGATTCTGTTTAATGGAGATCCCCCAATGAATACATTACTTGAATAGGACCATTGAGGTACTACATCGACGTCAAATTAAGATTCAAGGTTGGGATTTTATTTTTTCCCCGACGCCGATTGGGTATCTCTGTCGGAATTGGGTTCAATTTTATAAAAAAAAATCTCACTTTGTTTTTGGTAAGCAACACTCGTCTCTGACATAAGTCAGTTTTTTGTGCTAATATCGGGTCCTAAATCCACAGAACTATTCAGATCCAAGATGTTAGGCGAATGGACTTATGTAGGCGATTCTGTGAATGATACGTGATCTTCAAGAAGTTCCTTACTAGGCCCGATAGAATCCTTTAGATCAGTTGCAACATGTTGATGGAATTATTATTGGGCTACAAGCATGGGCCGACTTTTCGACCATATTAATTCCTGAATTTTTTCCACAACCAAATTATCAGCATCCAGAATTCACCAATTAGATCCATTTCTCGGAGTGCTGACATCGAAAGAAAATTCCATAGGGGTTGACGTCCTGGTGTTAGAATTCTTGGGATCCTCATTGTCTACTTCCAAAACTTTGGACATGGAATTTTCAATTTCCTCTACTTTGAAATTAATATTAGCAGTAACTGCACAATTAACTCCAACAATCATTCTAAGCGCCTGGTCACTTTCAAGCTCTAACTATTCAGATTCTTCCACTTTTGTCTCGCCGAAATCCGACTGGGAATCCTCACTTTCCGGTGTGTTTTTGAATGTAGTAACCGCATCTGGGGTATTCAGTGTGACATAGATTGGGATTGGGTCAGGAATTTCATGAATGGATATTTGAATTTTTTTTCCTGGATATGACAAGTAACCAATTTTTGAATCAGTCTAAAGGAGTCCGTTCTTAGTTTTACCCAAGCATAGTCCAATCTCTCTCGATATCTTGTCCCAAGATCCACTTCCATTATCATACCATCTTCAACCAAGAGCCATTGTAGAAAAGACTCGTTCCATAAATAGATTGGGACACCTATAATTTGAACCTAAACAAATCTTTGAGATATGCCGCCGTGAAACTCCCAAGGGTGCCAACTTATAAACTTTTCCTTAAGCCAAGCTTCTTCTTCAACTACAAAAGAAGGTTTCTTCGATAGAACCATGATCCTTCAAATAGGGGGCTGATATTTATATTATTGGATTCCAACTCCTTTAACTCGTTTCTTGCAATCAACCATTCCTTCAGAATCTTTGGTTAACTCAGGAAAAAATTTGTATATTTGCTAATGGAACTTCTTTTTTCCCATTGTATATTTTCTTATGGAACCTTCATCATCAAAACCTTTACTGGAAGATACCGATGTGAGGTTAGACTGCAGTTTTGATTTAGGCAGATTCAGAGCATCCTTAAAAGTCATGTTCTTTATAATCAAAACTGGGGTTGATATTCGACCATCCTTCTGAAATTTTGCTGCGATTCTTTCAACCTGATCTTTGAACTTAGACTAGTTGGATCTGAGTTTATAACTACCAATCCAGATGCTATCCCATTTCCTCTCAAGTTCCTGTAATGCACCACACTTCTAGAAACATGCAAAAGCATATTTCCAGCCCATCCTATTCCTCTACTCCAGAATCATCACTTCCTGTATTCGGCCATATCTTGAGAAAATCTCCATGAGATCCTTTGACTTCCATTCTTCGGGAAAATTGGTTATATAAAAGCTGCATAAACCTGAAAATGATTCAATTGTCATGGTTGTTTCAATTGATAAAGACCATTTTTTGATCAATCATTGGTGTTGATTCGATTTGCTCTACCAGAAGCATCATCTCTAACGGGTTTTGGGATATTTCTCACGGTATCACTTGTAAGTTTAGGGTAGAGGCTAGGATTAGATAATAATGGATAGTATTTATGCACGCTCACCATCACTCGATCGATGCAGTATCAAACTCTCTAATCGGTAGGCGCCGTAAGCATCACAAAATCGCTCACTTGCCCAGTTAGCATTGATATTCCTTCCGCAAACTAGAGATAAGATTTTTGCATTTTTTCAATATTATTCATTACTATTATATATATTAGTTAAGTTTCTATCATATACTTAATAAATATAAATAGAGATGTAACATTATTGTGTAGTATCATTTATATAAAGTCAATCCATCGAGTATCTAGCTGTCTAAAATAAATTCAAAGAATTATGATTATGAATGCCATTCATGTGAATTCAATCTAATACAGTGAGGGGCTAATTAAAGCATTTAACTTCATTCATGTAATTAAATTTCAGATCATGATTACCAAGTTTAAAATGTCCATAACCTAGACTTTTAATATATATTTCTTTTATAGTCAAACAATCAATTTTGTAAAATAATGTTTTACACTTTTACTTATTAAAATTCAGATTTTAGATTATACACCACTATCATTTACTACACGAGTAAATTGATCTAATTTTTCAATTTTAATTTTCAAAAAATGCAGTCGAAAAATTAGTCAAAGATCATCATCCAACACACCTTCATTAAATTCTATTTAAGTAGTTTCAATGCCAATTTTCCTAACAAGTATTCTTCTCAGAATCATTAAATCATATTTACTTTGTTCTATTTTTATTTTCTCATATAATTATTTATATTGTATATATATCTCTAAATTAAATCTCATGTTATTATATTACATATAAAAATATATTTATATAATCTCAATCACTTAAATTATTAATACTGTTTATAAAAAAAATTATATTAACTATTTAAATAGTACAAATTAATTTCATTAAAAAATATTAAAAATTTAAAACGAAGGGAGTAATATTTTGTATTCTAAATAATATTACTTCTTATAATTATTAAATTCACCATAAAAATTTCGAAACCAAATTGATAGAAACTCTGTCAAATGAATTTTTCACTAATACATAACAAAATAAAATCAATACACAAGAATCATCTATCATTGACGCGGCACAAATAATTTTTTTTTAAATATCCAGTAACACATCTATAAATATATAATAACAAGAGTTTTACCTAATATAGTTTTAGTGTCATTACGTTAGGGCCGTTGATTTTTTTTTTTTGAGTTCATTATCACCGTACGTTTTCTTTATATATTATTTAATTTGCTAATTCTTAGATGTTAAATTTAGGGAACCGTTACAATTTAACTCCTATATATACTACCATGTCTATCATCTTCCAATTCTTATTTACATGATTTCTCTTTTTCATTTCTCCTAATTTCTGTAGTCTTTTGTTTTAGTTGTTCTTATATATAATTTTTTAGTTGTCGTATGTAGAATTTTTATGATTGATGCATTTTTATTTTAATTATTTAGTTGTTCATATTTTTTCGGATATAATTCATATATTTTAGATTAGAGAAGGTTATAATTGAAATTTTTTCAATGTACTCTCCATATTTGTTGAAGACGTTCATGATTCTGAAGATTATTCAAGATATTCATGGAAGACGTTACTATTTTTTTAAAATTTTGAAGATTATTCAAGATGATCATATTTTAGAATTGCAAGTTTGCAATTTTTGTTCGAGTTTATGTAAATTTTCTTTTGTATATTTTTTCATCTCTTATCCAGGTGTTTGGTGTATTTTTAGAGGTTTGTAAATTTTATTTACGATTTGTATTTTTTTATATTCAGATTTTAATTATTCTATAAAAATATAATAGCAGCAATTTTTTCGTAAATAGTTTTGGTGCAATTTAATTCGGTCCATTGATCATTTTTTTTTCTCTTTCGATTATAATTTTATTAACCAACTTTATTAGTTTCTCACAACTATTACGACAACTTTTTAGACATAAAGTTTAAGAAAAATGTTTAATGAGGACTTTAAAAAAAAAAAATGCAAAATAGAAAAATCGTAATTTAAGTGTATTTTGTGTTATGTGTAAATATATAATTACTGTGAAAGTAGAATTAAATGAGTAATTTATTTTTTGGGTGTGTAAAGTATTATATGATGATATCTCAATTAAAAAATTTATATGTTAGTAAAATGGAAGGAGTAATAAATAAAATTAAGTAAAAATGTCAATTAAAAAAATTGAACTTATTCATGTGTTCCTAATTTTTTAGGACATGCTTCATTTAAGGGTTTATAAACAAGATTGGAGCCCAAAATTTGCCACTACTAAGTGTGATAATAATTCTTGTGAAAATAAATATTATTAACACTTGAAATTGAAATACAACAATTTTCTTGAATGTTGGGGTTCTTCTCTCTGACTTGGTCCTCTGATTCTCCTTCAACCTTGACTTAACTTTAGTCTTGACTTGACTTGGCTTTGAAGTCGGCTTTGACTTGACTGGGCGCTGACTTTGACTTGAAACGCTTATCCAAGGACATAACTGTCTTGATTTGGATCGAGCGAAGTCTTTGAAGAATTTGATGAAGAACGCTTCAGATTTGATGAAGAATGGCCTTCGAATCTTCAAGGTGGATTTAAACTTGGAAACACTTGATTGGAGGGATTTGACCCCTTGCCCCTGGATCAAAGTGCGTTTGCGGACGAACTTGACGAAGAACACTTGAAGGCTGTGATGAACACTTAGAGTCTTCAAGTTGATCTTCAAGGTAGAAACGTCTGATCAGAGGTATTCACTCCTTGATTCTGGATCAAACTGTGTTTCTGGATGAATTTGACGAAGAACAGTTGAAGATGGCGAAGAACGCTTGATGATCTTCAAGTTGTTCTTCAAGAAAAACGTCGGATCAGAGGGATGGAGGCCCTTTGTCTTGGATCGAACGTCATTTCTTGAAGGATTTGACGAAGAACGGCTCGAATCTTCGAAGAACTTCTTCAGATTTGGTGAAGAACTCTTTGAATCTTCAAAGGACTTGATCGATCGATCTTCTTAGCTCGCAGATTGCTCGTCGAGAGGATTGCTAATTGCTATTTCGTCTTTGATGCTTTTCGTTGTATGAAAATGCATGAACTTCACCCCCTATTTATAGGGTGGAGAGTGAAGAGCTTTCCTTATCTGCGTTGACACGTGGCGCGATGTGGTTGGCTGATGCTGATTTGATTGACAGGATTTACGAATCAACCATATTTAGCTTGATTGATTACCGTCGTCTTCATAAATAGGGCAAATCAGTCCTTTATTGCCATTTACGAGTACCGAAAGACTCGTAATTTAATAACGACTTGTACCGTGTACAATAAATATCATTTTATTATTTAATTAGAGAATTAATTTGATAAATCCTCAAAATTAAAATAATAATATATATTGATATTTATTTAATTTATATACGTGTCATTATTTAATTGGGTAAGCAAAATTCATTTGCTTACACTAAGGTTCAAGGATATTTTTTTAATTAATTTTTTTTGGCCGAAAGTTGGTGAGAAAATAGGAAAAATAATTTCAACGTAAAGAATATGTTTGTTCGTAAAGAATATGTTTGTTTATGGCTCATCAACGTAAGATTGAGCTTTTAAAATCATAAGAGATGTTTGTTTATAGGATAAATTATTTTAGAATTCATTGAATTTTATATACAATAAAATATTGCATGGAATTAGACTTAATCTCTTAAAATTATGTTATTAATTTACGAATGGAATTAGTAAATTTTTTCTTAAATATTATAAGACTTTATTAATTAGGTAATTTACTAATTACTAATTAGGTGAATATTTTGTTTAAATTTTTTTGAATGTTTAAATTGTGATGTAAGAATTTTTTTAAATGTTAAGAAATCAAAATCACACCTTCCAAAAATGAAACACATGATTGATGATTAATTTATAGCATTATCCTATGATACAAAATACGTCAAATAAATTAAGTAATGATAATAAATTGTGTCATATTATGGTAATGATAATATATTGATAATTAATTAGTCCAACAGCTTCCTAATTGTTGTAGAGAATTGTTAGGGATGAATATTATTTAATTTGATGCTTCCTCCTAAATTATTGCATTTTCCTTAATTCCTCATTTGATTTGATTCTCAATTTATAACTAACCATTTAAGATTGATATTTTTTTTATATACTCGGATCATGTAAACTGTAAGGATTTTTTGAATAAACTTTAATTAAAAAATAAATCTTTAGTAATTGTTATTCAGAATTGAGATTAAGAAAGTGTGTATTGATATTTTATCATAATTCTTAAATTATAGTCCTGAATATGAATTTATAAAAGACAAGCTGAAATATGAGTTGATTTCGGGGAAATTGAGATATGTGCGTAATGGAGGATAATGTAAAAATGTGAAAAACCATTAAGTATTTTGAATCAAAGAAATCTACTTCAAAACATAACTTTAAATTGGAGGGAGAGTTGTAGTAATTTTATTAAAAATGAATAGTTTGTAACTATGAACTGAAAAATATTCCCTCAACGTTTTTTGTAAATGTCCTTCTAATTATTTTCCAAATTATTTCTCAATTTGGATATTTGACCATTTTTATTTATAATATACCCCCACTCAAAGATCTCTTAGAATTTTTTAATTTGGATATTTCACCATTTTCATTTCTTGTATCTTTCCTAACACAATTCTTGCATTTTTTAATAGTGCTGGTGAATTAGCTTTAATTACAAAAATAACACAATTTGACAATTCAAATTAGCAAAATTGTATCTAAAAATTAATATTTTGAAAGAAAAAAAACTAAGCAAAATTGTTTGAATTCTCTCTAAATTGAAGCAATAAAATTACAAAAAAATATATAATCTCATGTGTAGCATTAACCTCGAATTCATATTATAAAATACAAATATAAATTTACTATCAATAAATATAAATTTAAATAAATATAAATATAATTTTACTATCAATAAATAAATGGATTTACTAAAATAAATATTTAAGTTGCTTTAAATTTGTTTTTAATTACTTTAAATTTGTGTCTATAATTCAATTATGAGTGATGATGACATATAGTAAGTCTAATCGAATATTTAAATATTTACTAAAATAAATTTGCTTTCATTAATTTGCTATCAATAAATATATACTAAAATGAATTTGCTTTTATTTTGCTATTATCAATTTGCTATCAATAAATATAAATTTACTAAAATAAATAGTTAATTTGCTTTAAATTTGCATCTATAATTTGCTATTATTTTTATTTGTTTTTGTTTTTTATTTTCTGTATTTTCATCAAATATATATACGATTGGTTTTCGTGTGACGCATGTGTAGTTTAATTTTCTATCAATAAATATAAATTTACTAAAATAAATATTTAATTTTCTTTTAATTACTTTAAATTTTGCTATCAATAAATATGCTATAAATTTGCTTTCGTTTTTTTAATTTGCTATCAATAAATACAAATTTACTAAAATAAATATTTAATTTGCTTTTAATTTTTTTAAATTTGCGTCTATAATATGAACTCCTAAATTTACTAAAATAAATATTTATTAAAATGAATTTCCTTTCATTAAATTTCCTGTATTTGAATTGTTTGTTGAGTTCGGTCCATATTTATTAGAAATGAATTTCATTTGAGTGATTCAAATATATTAATTGGTATTTTACTACGAAAATATATATGTTATAAGAATTTAATATATGCGATCAAATCTTCTTTTGAAATTTATTTAAATTGTTTTTCTTTTTATTATGGCATGTCATATTCTCATCAAATTCATATATATTTGTGAAAATATATTATTTATGTTACATTGTAATATTAATTGAGTATTATGCTTATGTGTAAATAAATAAATAAATTTTTAAATTTTTTTTTGAAGAAAACAAGGAATTAATATCAGAAGATTGACCAATGTAATGAACCATTTATTTTCTATTTTTGTGTTAATTTATTGAATTATTTTCTGCTGTAATTTAGGGGATGCTGAGTCTAATGTATTACTTCCATGATAATTTAGTAAAGATTTTGACCAAATCTTCCATCTTTATTAATTAGTTTTAGTAAAGATTGCTTTAAAATTGCTTTAAAATTTTAGTAAATAAAAGTTGATGAAGTAATATTTATTTTAGTAAATTGATGACTTGCCTTTATTTTGCTATTAATAAATATGCTATCAATTTATTTTCATTTTTTTAATTTGCTATCAATAGATATAAATTTACCAAAATAAATATTTAATTTGCTTTATATTTGTGTTTATAATTGAACTCATAAATTTACTAAAATGAATTTAATTTTATTAAATTTTCTGTAGTTGAATTGTTTGTTGAGTTCGGTCCATATTTATTAGAAAATAAATTCATTTGAGTGATTCAACGAGAATATATATGTTATAAGAATTTAATATATGAGATCAAGTCTTCTTTTAAGATTTAATTAAATTTATTATTCTTTTTATTATGGCATGACATATTCTCATTATATTCATATATATTTGTTAAAATATATTATTTATGTTACATTGTGATATTAGTGGAGTATTATGCTTATGTGAATAAATAAATAAATTTTTTAAAATAATTTTTTTTTGAAGAAAACAAGGAATTAATATGAGAAGATTGACCAAAGTAATGAATAATTTATTTCTTATTTTTTCTATTTACGTGGGATATGAGAAGTTAATAGAAAATTAACTAATATAAGAGTATAAATTGACACGGTATTTATGTGATCTAAGTCGTTTGATGACTGCGTTTTGTAAATGTATAAATTGACACTGTATTAATAGAAATATAATATCCCAATACACTCTAAAACATATTAATTACATTATATTAATAGAAATATAATGTTAAATTGATAAGACAATTAATCCAAATTTAATATTTATAATCCATATTTACATTTGTTGATGGTTGATTTATGTTTTTACATATTCATTTTAGTAAAAAACATTTAGTTTAGTTTTTTTAAGAGATTAAAAAATATTTATTTTCAGTATTCAAAATAGAGTTTTGGTTATCACATTTTTTTGTTTTGTTTTTGTGAATTATTTGATATTTTGTGATGGATTTATCTATTTGGTCATAGATTTTTTTATACAAAATCAAAACGAAGCAAAATGAGTGTAATAACAAGAACTATTCTTTTTATATTTTAGGCGCCATATCGTTAGGATCGTTGATCGTTTCTTCAATTTTATATTAGCCGTTGGATTTACTCATAAAAAGTATAACGGTCTCACAATTAAAATCATTTCATAAGTTATACTTTGTAACTTCATCATCATCATTCATTTGATTATTTACTAAATAAATAAATGGGCATATAATTTGTTCATCAATTGCTATAAATTAGGAACCGTTTAATTTGACATTCTATTTATATTATTGCATATGCCCATCAATATATTCACCACCAAATCTTCAAAGTCTTTAATAGTGTGATTTTCATATTTTTTAGTTCTTAATGTTCTATTGTAATTGTTTTCTTAGATGTTATATTTGTCAGAAATATGTATTTTTATTGAATCTGTGTTTCTTCTCTCTTTTGTAGATTTATGCTTCTATTGGAGATTATATATTAGTTCATATTTGATTCATCTTGAGTGCAGCGACGCAATTATTTTAGAGAAGATAGTTGTAGTGATTAAACTGACACATTGATACGATGAGAGTTTCATAGTAATTGTGATGGGAGGGAATGCAGATGCCACTATTGTTAAGAATACCTCATCTGTCGAGCGATTTGATCATGGGAGAAGAAGTTTAATTCTACGGCGGGTGTGTATTTTTTTAATTATATTTAATTTTAAAGTGTAATAGTATTTATGCTATAAATATTATTGTAACTCTTATTTTGTATAATTAATTTTCTATTTTTTATTAGAGTCATACATGAAGAAGATAGTTGTGGTAGATATTGGAGTGACAACCACTTCTCGAATTATTTATAAACAATATAATCAGAAACACATCGCATAAATATTAATATTTTTATATATTTTATTTAAAATTTAATAGAACTTATATTATGTGATTAATAATATGATTATAACTTTAATTTTAAGCATTTAAGAAGCAACAGTTATAAGTATGTAACTTTTTAATCACATAAATATAGAATATTAATATTTAATTTTATTTAGCACAATATCTACCTCCTAATAAATTAGTCAAGTTAATTATATGTTGACTCATGATATATGTTCTTTAATCCAAATTTAATATTTACAATCCATATTTACATTTGTTCATGGTTTATTTATGTTTTTACATATTCATTTTAGTAAAAAATATTTAGTTTAGTTCTTTTAAAAAAATTAAAACATATTTATTTTCAGTATTCAAAATAGTTTTTAGATTATCACATTTTTTTTATTTTTATGAATTATTTGATATTTCGTGATGTATTTATCTATTTGATCATAGATTTTTTATACAAAATCAAAACGAAGCAAAATGAGTGTACTATCAAGAACTATTCATTTTATATTTTAGGCGCCAAATCGTTAGGACTGTTGATCGTTTCTTCTATTTTTATGTTAACCGTTAGATCTACTCATAAAATTTATAACGGTTCCACAACTAAAGTCATTCCATATAGGTTATACTTTGTAACTTCATCATCATCATCATTCATTTGATTATTTAGTAATTAAGATAAATGGACATATAATTTGTTCATCAATTGTTGTAAATTAGGAACGGTTTAATTTGACATCCTATTTATATTATTAGATATGCCCATCAATATATTCACCACCAAATGTTCAAAGTGTTTCATATATTTTTTTTACTTCTTAATGTTCTATTGTAATTTTTTTCTTAGATGTTATTTGTTAGAAATATGTATTTTTTATTGAATCTGCATTTCTTCTGTTTTTTATAGATCTATACTTCAATTGGAGATCATATATTAGTTCATCCTTGATTCATCTTCAGTGTAGCAATGCAACTATTTTAGGGGAGGTAGTTGTAATGGATAACTTGTGTAGTGATTAAATTGACACATTGATACGAAGAGAGTTTCACAGTAATTGTGATGGGAGGGCATGCAGCTGCCACTATTGTGAATAATATCTCACCTGTCGAGCGATTTGATCGTGGAGAAGAAATTTAATTTTAGGGTTGGTGTGTATTTTTTAATTATATTTAATTTTAAAGTGTATTAGTATTTATATTATAGATATTACTGTAATTCTTATTTTGTATTATTTTGTATTTATTAGAGTCACACATGAAGAAGATAGTTGTGGTAGATATTGGACTGACAACCACTTCTTGAATTATTTATAAACTATATAATCAGAAGAACATCACATAAATATTAATATTTTTATATATTTTGTTTAAAGTTTAATAGAATTTATATATCTTGTTGGTCCCGATACGAGTAAATCAGTGTATGGGGGGGGGAATACACTGATGTCAGATTTTCCCAAAATCTCAGGAGAATGCTCTTTCAGACTTAGTCAGGAAGATCCTGATGTGTTCAGTTAAGCTGATGGTCCTCAGGGGCAGCAGAGACAGATCAGCAATGAACCAAATAGGCTAAGTCAGAGTGTGCTCTCAGAAGCTCAGTAGAGATAACACACCTACTGACAGCTCAGAAGCAAGCCAGTTGGATAGCTATCTCAATAAGCTGTAGTTAGTGCGGAATGTGAGCCCTTAAGTGTCTACTCGTTTTAGTTTCTGAAAACTTATCAGTATTGCTTAGGAAAACGTGTTTAAGGCTGGTGCACAGTTTTAATGAACAGGATGAAGAATCAGTCCTGATGTTTTGAAAACGATGCAAGTATGCTCAGTTTAATATGATGACAGTATGATCCTGAGCAGGTAAGTAAATCAGCACAAGGGGGACGTTTTTAACGTGGTTCGGAGATAACCTACTCCTATGTCCATGACCTGATTGAACAGGAGCTACCCTCTACCACTGAGGATATGTACTTGATTTTTACGTGCCAAGGGACTCGAGTAGCCTTCTTCCTCTCTAAGGAATCGACCCCTGGGCATTTTACAAGTCCCAGTCCTTCCTACCAACCAACTCACAAACTGAGGGGTTTGGTATTCACGTTTCCAACTATTGTGTGCTGATCCTTCTAACAAAACAAATCTAATGAAAGGATCAACACTCTAAGCAAAATACAGAATGGATTCCTACTACAACACTAGGGAAATTTAAAACTTCAGAGTGTTGTTTCAAATCAATTTTGAGTGCTCGGAATCTTGAGAATACTTTCGCTTGGAAATTTCCCGTAACCTTGAATGGGAGCAAGGTCTTCTGTATTTATAGGGAGGTTTGAAATAGATCCGTTGGAGGAGATCCATTTCAAACCTTCCTATTTTAGGTAGATGCAGGTCCTGGTTGTCCTTGTCTGACAAAACCCATACCTAGTATGGCAAAAATCCGATCCGCCGTCTGCACCTCTGAGAAACATTAAATGCGCGCAGTCTCCGTACACACGTATCGTCTCCTCACTGGTCGTTTGTCTAACGGCTAGTTTGTCGACTTTGACTTTGTTGATCCTCGTACATTTATGACTCTGAGTTCCTCGTTCTTTACTGAGAATAAATGTTTGTCTTATGCTGGAGACACTGACATTCCTTTTGTTTCTCAGACTTCCATTGCACGTGTAACCTTTGGGTCTTAGGACTTACAAGTATCAGATAAACTGATACTAGGCCCAAGTTAGGACTTATGAACATCAGTAAGACATTTAGCCTGATCAAGGTTACATTGTGCCCCCACTGATAGGGACCTCCCTGAGCATGCTTAGTGTACTCAATTTAGTCAGCATCAGTGGTTGTCTTCAGGATGGAATCTACGCAGCTTCAGGACTCTTTCCAGGTTTTTCAGGTTCAGCTTCAGGTTGATCATCTTCAGGACGATCAAGACCTTCAGGGTTGGAGATACTTCTGACTTTAGACTTTTGGGACGTCACCATCAGTCTTCAATTTTCAGCACGTTCCCCCTGAACTGAATACCTGTAAATAGAAAAATCTATTCTAACCTGACTATCCTGAAACTAACATCCTGATGAACTATACTTAGGCAAATTCATCAATGGTTTTGAGATCTAATCAAAACACTAAGATTGTCCCAACAATTTCCCCCTTTTTGATGATGCCAAAATCTTTCGAAAAAAATCCTACCATATAAACAAGTTACTGAAACCTCAATATTCAGTTCAGGAACCTTAAACATTTCAGGTCCTTAGTTCTATAAGATGGAATCACGAAAGGGTTACTACAATTCTTGATAAAGTGCAGAAAAGTAAATCAGGAGTCAACGAGGTGTTGTCTCAGGAATATAAATAGTTTCATTGATTTAGAGTTAAGTACAAGAAATCCTGAAACTATTACAAAAAGGTATTCCTGAAATCCACTACCATCACCACAACCCGGAATAGCACAAGGCAAGGAAGCTTGCTAGGAAGCTCGCCCAGCCCGGAGTATGGACAGTAGCTATATAGGGAACTAGTAGTGATGTAGTAGGACGAAGCGATGTAATAGAAGCATAGTAGTGAGTAAGGACAGGTGTAAGGACACTTGTCAGCATCTAAAGCCAAGTAGGCTCATAAGGTGCCACCTCACTACATGCAAACCTATAAATAGGTCTCTTGTACACTCTTTCTCTCTCTAAGTTCACAATTTCAGAATTACTTTCTCTCTCTAACTCTCACTACTCTCTCTCTCTCTAACAAACTTTAATCTTGTTATTGTTTGGTAGGATTCCTAGCTAATTGCAACACAAATTATCTACTTAACAAGTTCTACCAACAATTTGGCGCTAGAAGGAGGGCACGCTCGAACCTTCAATTCCAGAAAATTTGAGAGAAATTGTGAGAGTTTTGAAGAACATTTGAAGGTGTTCTTAGTTTTATTCAAGAACACTTGAAGATACATTGCAAATGACCTGTTTCCAGCTTAATTCCCAGAATTTCGGACACAAAATTGACAAAAAAGGACCTTAAACGCATGTGTGCTAGTAGATAAACCAGATTCTGGACAATCTACTTGCATGAAAGGCTAGAAAAGACCTTGAACAAACTTACCTTTGCTGGAAATTGACGAACTCGATGAGCTACTGACCCAAGCTTGATAATGTCCAAAGAAAATACCTCGGCGACCACTAGGAGGTGGAAGGGGCGCACTCCCCAGAAACAAGCTGACGGACGGGGAGGCCTCTCGCCAGTGAGCTCCCCAACGAAATGAAGTCCCGCGAGCTCCTCAGCGAGCTGAGGCCACACCAGTGGCCCAAGATGGATTGAACCATGCACTCCGGGACATCATTAATGATCCCGACGAGCTCCAGCGTACAATTGCTGCCCTTCAAAGGTTGCAACAACAGCAGTAGGGCGAGCTCGCCAGGGCGTCACAGCGAGCTCCCACTAACAATGCGGGGGAGCAGGCCACAAGACGCACACATGCCACTCAGACAAGGGGGTATGCTGGCGAGCTCCCGACTGAGCAGGAGGCGAGCTCCACGAGAGCTCGCCAGCACAAAGAAGCCGCTGAAAAAATGAAGGTGGCTGACAGGCTTGGTTCGCAAGGTGGGTGAACTACTGCCTACACCGAGGCATCAGCAACCCACCAATCCAGGGAGGTCCTCCGGGGCAGGTTGAGGCCCAGGCGTGAAGAGACCGAACAAGAATCGGCCCCTGCTTCATCCCGAAGGGAAGAGTCGGATCTACGTCCGCGTAGGTCCGCACATGAAAGGCTGCATCGGCCAGCCACCGATCGACTAGTCCCGAATGGTGGTCGCCAGTTCCAGCACGTCACTGAGGGGCTGCCCCAGAGCGAGGGACTGCGAGGTCGTGCGTGCACGAGGCGTACGGTCTTTAAACAGCCTCCACAGGAGGCAGCTCACGAAGACGAGCTGGCAACATTGAAGAAAGCGGTGGAGCTGCTACAAATTCAAGTAGCTGCCAAGAATGGCGGAGTTGATGCCACCGCATTCCCAGCATCACCACTGGCACCGGCCATACTGAAGGCACCGGTGCAAAAGAAAATAGAGTTCCAGGTGATGGCCGCGTATGAAGGAGAATCTGATCCTAAAGTCCACATCTCCAAATACGCAGACTACATGATCTCGGTAGGTGCCTCAGACATAACCCAGTGCCGGAACTTCCCATTGACCCTAGGGGACCGTGCTCACCGGTGGTTCTTCTCATTTGCCCCAGCGTCAATCCAGTCTTTCGGCCAGCTCACACGGGAGTTCTTGGCACACTTTTTCGGGTACGAGGTCCTATTTGACCCAGAAACACAGGCTTACCAACATTCAGCAAGGCGATAACGAGTCGGACCAACAATACTTGGAAAGGTTCGATAAAATTCTATTGGAAGGTGAGCCTGTCAGCAAGGACACCAAGATAGTGGCAGTGATGGCCGGGTTGAAGAAGGAGATCGAACTCTGGAAGGAAATGCACTTAGCATGCCTGAATACTTACACCGAGTTCAGACACAAGGTGGGAGTATACGTAGCTATGCAGGAGGCACTACTGAAGGAGGTCGGTGGCTTCGAAGAGAAGAAGCCACACAGAAAGACGTTTGGGGGAATCTACAAAGCTCCCAGGAACTTGAAAGCTTTCGGGGACGGAGATGAGTTCAAGGAAAAGTTGAACCAAGTACTTACCGTCTCCGTCGATCACGTATTTGCTGCGGTCAAGGACAAGGCCATGTTAAATGAGCCGAGAAGAATCAGGCAGGACCGCACTAAGCTCAACCCGAATAAATTTTATGCTTACCACCAGTCGATCGGCCGCTTCACTAGCGAGTGCCGAGACCTCCTCAAACAGCTTTGAAAATTTTATGAGGACAGGAAGCTGGCCGAGTTCGTTAAGAAGGCCCCGGCCAAGAGGACAAGGATAGAGAGGAGGGAGATCTCTGATGATGTCGAAGAAGATGAGGACCGACGTGGCCCTCAACACAGACGTAGGGCACCTCTCCCTCCTCCAGAATAGCAGGAGCCAACTCGAGAACTCCTTGTTCTCGAGGAGCAGATCGGACCTGCCAGAGGTCTAGATGATGGAAGGCTGTCCGTCTCAAAGAGGCAAAGAAAGACCGAGGTCCGGGCCGTAAACCAAGTCCAGGAAGGGAGTTCTGGCTCCAAGCCCGCCACTCAACCAACTGCTGAGCTCACCTTCTCCCAGGTGGACTTGGAGGAGATACTGACCCCCCATAATGACTCGTTGGTGATCAACGCCAACATCATGAACGTCAAATTCCACCGGCTACTATTGGACACCAGCGCGTACACCAACATCCTATTCAAGTCAAACCTAGATGCTTTAGGGGATTTTGAGTCTTACTTAGAACCTAGTAATTCTAGGATAGTGGGGTTTGGAGAAGCTGTAACCATCCCCGTAGGTCAGATTAGGTTAAGCATCCAACTTGTATCGGCCGAAGACCCAGAAAGGAGGCTGACTAGGCTCGTAGATTTCCTTGTCGTTGACTAGCAGTCTACCTACAATGGGTTCCTTAGCCGCCCCTACATTTATGATTTTAAAGCGGCGTGTTTAACCTACTATTATTGTTTGAAATTTCCAACTCCAAAAGGTACCGGTTCTATTAAAGGCGACCAGAAAAAGGCTAGAGAGTGTTTACTCCAAATAAAAAACGATCAAGTAAAAAAGTCTGTAACGCAGGTTCTCGTGCTTGAAGACGATGCACAAATTTCGGCTGACGAGCTTGACTTTTTCGTCTTTTTTTGCACGATTTAGAATTCAAAGCAAATTGACCAAAAAACGGATGGGTAATTGTAGCATGCAAGTAAAATGACCCAGTAGTATCGACCCAGGACAAGAGAGAGCTATGGATCCCCATAGTCATGTGTTGGCATAAGTATTATAGATACGATTCCGATTTTAAAACTATCAATTGTAAATATCAAGCAAGCAAATAAGTAAATTATCCTAACTTTGAGGTGAAGTGCAAGGTGAGAAGTATGCTTCGGGTGTTATCCTTATGACTTAAACTAATGCAAAACGTGTTCTAAATACCTATCAATTGCTATTTCATTGGTGATGATAAGGGCTATCACTAAGCAAATGAAGACCTATCCCTTTTGAGGCTCGGGTGATCAATTCTAGTTAACTAGCACCTAATTAACTACAAATGGCTCCTAGGATAGTGAACGCTAGGAGGTTCGCACAGATACCGTCCCTAGTTTCCCTCTTCACTAAACACCCTAATGAACAATCAAGACATCTAATGTCCCTTAATGGTAATTCTAAGAAATCTACCCCCTCTCGGGTCAATAAACCACTAATTAAATCTAATCAACCACTTAATCTTTCTTCACAAGACCAAATAATCACACACCCAACCCTAGTTGTAACATGTAATCATCAATCATGGAATAATCAATTAAGTAAATCAATTAAATCAAGATAAACACATCAAGAGAATCATATCACCAAATCTATAGCAAAATCAAGATAATCAAAACACAAATACATCAATCTCCTCCATAATTCAAACACCCAAAGCATAAAAGACTTAGCCCATGGCTAAAATCAACATAACAATGAAATTAAAGGTAGAATTAACAAAGCCCATAATAAATTGGAAGAGAATCTTGCAAAAATGAAAAGATATTGCCAATAGATTGATGAAAATGCAAGAAATAGAAAAATCCAACATTAATCCATGAATCCTCCCATGGGTCTTCCTAAAAACGCAAAAATAATCAGATACAAAGTTAAAACTAAGTGAATAGAACAAAGCCCGATGATAATTCGTAAACAAAACTACAATCTCACTTGAATTCTAGAAGAAAAACTATGAAAAATGTGAAAAGAGATAAAAGTAAAGAGTGGGTTTCTTGGGGTAGGGTTTTTCTCCCTTAAAATCTGAAATAGGATGACTTTTATAGTGGGGCACCAAGTGGAAAAATGGACTTTGCAAGTTGCTCCTTGAAATTCCCGAAAATTACAAATCTGGCCGCATTTTACTCTTGCACGGCCACAGGTCAAAGGTGACACGGCCGTGCGAATTTCTCCCCTGGCCGTGTCATTCGCTATGAATTATGTGACACGGCCTCAGCACAAAAGTGACACGGTCGTGCAAATTAATTTCTTGACCGTGTCATTCGCTACGAATTATGTGACACGGCCTCTGGCTTATAGCTTGCACGGCCTCAGGTCAACAATGACACGGCCGTGTCAATGACACGGTCTCAGTTCACAGCTCACACGGCCTCCTGCCTTTACACGGCCACTTCACGATTTTGGCCCTTTTTCACTCTTTTCAACACTCGAACTTGATTTGCACTTCTTCCACATCCCAAACTTGGATCACGATCGATTGCTTAACTCTATTTACTCGTTTCTTCGTAATTTCTTCTCTTTTTGACACCTAAAACCTACATCAAAACATTTCTTTCCCAAAACGGATCAAGTTACAAAAGAGGATCATATTTCCTAGGAAATCAAGTACAAATAGCACAAGTGAGGGCACAATTATCATCAATTATGATGCAAAATACCACAAATCACTCCCCCAAACTTATGGTGTTGCTCGTCCTCGAGCAACGAAAAGAAAATAAAACAAGTGGGAGGAATGCGAAAAATTTCAATTAAAACAAAAATAGGCAATTATCAAGTTCTTCAATCAAGTCAAAACCGTTAGGTCCAAAAATCAACAAGCTAGTTCACAAGTTAAGCTCAAATCAATGCAAGACATAGTGCTCAATTCACAAGTTTTCTCACAAGGGAGTGTTTTACTCTCACCCAAAGTATATCAAGGTATGTTTATGCTCTCAACAATCAAAACACACAAGTGCACTACCATATGCTTGCCAGATTTCTAAGTTCTCCACCAGAAATTAAGTGATCAATTAATGAATCAATGAGGGCTTTCATTAGGTTGTAATGTAGGCTCTTTGGTTAAGGTGGGGAAAATTTTGATTAAGTGACTCGTAAACTAGTGGAGCGAGAGTTAAGACGTCTCTAAAACTCTCAATAGAAAATTTAGCAATTTATCAAGTTGCAACTCTAAATTCCAAACTCCAACCATTTACTTGTTCTCATTTTTAGCACATTTTCTTCACCACACCATCAAACACTTTTTTGAATTTCAAGCTCCACCAACTTTTTGTATACAAGAGAATTCTTCTATTTTTCAATTTCTCACTTCAACACACTCTTTTTTTCTTGTACACTTTTTTCTCATCTTTTTCTCTATTTTTCACAATCTTTTCACTTTCACCACTTCATCCACCAAATTCACTATCAAGCACATTCTTACCTCAATACCCCACACTTAAGCTCCACTAATTCATAGGGAAAATTAGCTCAACAAGAATGGTAAATAGGCTAGAATTGTAGATTGCCAAGAAATATGTCAATTAAGCACTCTGGGGCTAGCTACGGAAAAATTTCATTTGGCATGGAAGATTTGGCTAGGTGACTTTTCAAAACAAAGATGACCTCATATCATTTTCAAAAATTTCACACAAAATGTAGTCTCAAACAAGACAAGAGGCAAGTTCTAGAGCACACAAGCATGAATGATACTTACAATGAAAGAAATAGACCCATAAATATGCAAGTCTACAAGGCTCTAAAGCTCACGGGCTTATCTAATCATGAATCACGAGCACAAAATCAAGCACAATTTTCACATTAACAAGTAAACCAACTAGCATCAATCCAAACCATCAAGCTCAACTAAATTTCAAAACCAACAATCACCATCAGTTAAGTCCCAATCATCAAGAACAATATCTCAACAAAGCCAAAAATGATAGACCATAATGCAATACAAATCAAGGTAGACACACTAACAAAAATTCAAGAAAATAAAAACTTCCTCCCCCAAACTTAAATGAAACTATCATATTGAATGCAAAGTTTAGGGAGTAAGTATGTCACCAAAGAAGAATTTCCACCATAAGAGCTCAAGAAAAGTGAAAGCCACCTCAACCTTTGATCTTTGGAGTCCACACCACTCAAGCTCTTCTCGTTTAGCATCCATGCTCCTTAATCTCCTACACATAACACACTTTAGGAAAATTAAAAGGAATCTAACTAAAAATTAAAACAAAAGAAAGCAATAAAAATGGGTTGCCTCCGATCCAGCGCTATTTTTTACGTCCTATGCCGGACGGAACTCAAATGAGTTCAAATTTCCTTTGTAGGTGCTATGTTAGGCACTTCTTTTGGAACGGGAGGAATGGAGTGTTTTGGAATAGGAGGAACAATATATTTCACTTGACGCTCGCAAGCAATTAAGACCTCTCCTTCTTCATTTTCCAAGTCCAAGCCTTCTTCATTAAATACTCTCTTTACCCTCATATGTTGATAGGCTTGGATCTTTGACTCACCAGTAAAACTCTTCATCATAGCATTGCACCACACAACCTTATCTCCCACATCAAGTCCTCTTCCCAGCTCTAACTCCCTTAAGCTCTTCATCCTTCTCTCATCTTCTTTAAATTGACCAAACAACTCAACCTTTTTTCTCTTCTCAAACAACCCCTCCTGACTTGCATTTTGCTCAAGTTCGGTCATCAATGCTTCTTTATTCATTTCTTGTCCATCTCCAGGATCTTTCAAGGGTACTCTTGGAGAGTTCACTTGCTTCATACTCCTGCCTTCTTTCATGCCAACATTTAATGTGTGGATGGAGTGACATTTTTCATTACTTGAAATCTCTTTTTTGGAGTCATAAATTGAGAATATTACCTCTTCTCCGTTGAAGCTCAATTTAAGCTCTCCCTTCTCAACATTTATCATTAATTTTCCGGTTGCAAGAAATGTCCTCCCAAGGATTAAAGGAACATTGGCATCCTCTTTCATATCAAGCACAACAAAGTCAATGGGAAAGACAAACTTGTCTACCTTTACAAAGACATCCTCCACAATCCCCTTAGGATAAGAGGTGGATCCATTAGCTAATTGAAGTGTTATGGAAGTAGTTTTCACATCACCAAGCTCTAATGCCTTGAAAATTGAGAAATACATCAAGTTAATGCTCGCTCCCAAGTCACAGAGTGCCTTTGTCTTCAAGTTGTCACCAATCTCACAAGGAATGGTGAAGCTTCCCGGATCCTTAAGCTTTTTCGGGAGATTCTTTTGTAGTATTGCACTACATTCTTCGGTTAAGTTCACTGTGCCCCTCTCAACTAGCTTTTTCTTTCTTGACATAATATCTTTCAAGAACTTCATGTAATGGGGCATTTGCTCTAAAGCATCAATTAGAGGAATGTTGATGTGAAGAGAAGCAAAAACAAAGCGATGTCCAGTTCAACGCCCTCTGGAATCTTGGCCTTCTTCAGGCAGTCTTCAAACTCCGACACCAATGCTTCCCACTCATCATCCTTGTTCATCCGAGCCCACTGGAAAGCACGGATGACCTCAGCATAGCAGAGGATGAAGCCTAGGTCTGTCGAGGCAGTCTTGGCGAGCTCCAGAGCCTCTGGTGAAATTGACACATCGGCTTGGCTTTGGAGCTCGGCAATCTCAGTTGCCTTCGCGGCGACCTCCTCCCGCAGTTGAGTGCATTCCACATGAGTAACCTTGTGCTGCTCCCGCAATATCCCCAGCTCATCTCTGGCCCGGGCGAGCTCCTCTCTCTCCGCAGCAAGTTCCTAGCGAGCTCCCTCCAGTTCAGCTCGCTGGCGGTTGAAATCGGCCCGGAGCTTTTCCAACTTGTTTAAGGCGTCCTGCTCTACAGCCAGCGAAACCTTCACCTTCCCCTCTACCACGGCCTTCTTTAGTTCATCCCCTAGTCGGGTGATGAGAGTCTTGGTGTCATATCGTGCCTGATCGGCGGCAGTAATGTCATCAACCACTATTTGAGTAGAGGCGAGAGCGGCGCAAGCATGATACATTGCCAACCGGGCACGATCCGCTGGTTTTTACTTCTCAATCAGGGCCAACTCGGAAGCAGGGAGATATTTAGGAGCCTCGGAGAAGATGTGGCGAGCTCGCCCAGGTGGAAGCTCCCTCACAGACACCAACGGTTTGGACCTCTCCGCGTTGTGTAGAACATCTGGGCGATGAGGGAAAGCGGCGAGAGCGTATTTGCAAATGTAAATAAACAAGGAAAGACATGTTAGAATTTTTAGAATATTTCCACATGAAAACCAAGGTCCAACTTTAAAATCTTGGGGTTATTTGCTCACCCAAACCGGTCGTGATTAAGCCCGAGAAGTGTGTCGTCATTAATTGGGATCCCGTATCGAGGCAGAGCACTTTGAGGAGTTAGGGGAGCTTGTGTAGAGTGGGGCATGATTGATCGTGCCGAACCTTCGTGACCGGACCCGAACCCGCCACGGTCACTTCTCTCAGTGTCCTCATCGTGGAGGACGACTTGAGATTGCTTTTGACCCCGAGCCTCCTCCTCGCTCACTCGAGTCCCATCCCCGCGATGTAGATGTCTCTTGGCTGGTGGTTGTGAAGCTCGCTCAGGCACAGAACTACATCACCCAGACTCCTTTCTGGTCTTGGCGACCTGCTCTTTCGTGGGTTGAGGAACCGAAGCTTTCTTTTGCGAGCTAGAGCCCCCAGCCTTATCCACAGTAGGAGTCGCCCCGGTGAGCTCCGCCTTCTTGGTCGCCTCCAGGACAGCACCTGAAGGGATCCCTACACGGTTTGGGCGAGGTCTTTCCATTGAGAGTTTGCGGGCTAGGATGTGATAAGCTTCTAGGACCTCGATTGGCGAGAAGGCTACTGTCACACCTTCACCTGCAAATATTAAACATTCAAAGTTAGTATATAGGCGAGCTACTTCAGTAACCTGGCGAGCTCCGGATAGTTGTCAACCTGGGAGCTCTGGACCTTGAGCAGTGAGGTGATGCGGCAAGGTGAGAACACCGGCAAGCCTTCAGCAGTGGTGCTGATCCAAGTGCGCGACGTCTCGATCCTTCTGATCTCGTAGGCAACACATAGTTGCACGAAGTCAAATTCAATTGACACGTCAGGCTTGCCGCGGCTCGACTTGTGATGCTTCGGACCTACAAAAGAAAGGAGATTAGATTAGTAAATCTAATCCAACTCACGCACACCGAAATATGCCACCTACTGCTAGCTTCTCCGTATCCCTCGGGGGAGTAGATACGCCCTCCTCGCCCGGTATAACTGGTGGAGGTTTGCCAGTCTCCACCAATGAAGATGAATTGCTCCTTCCAATCACGAACTTTATTCGGAAGGCTCTCCAGATATTTCTCCCCCGGGTGAGCTATCAGATAGTAATAACCCTTGCCATCCTTGGCCTGCCTAGTCAAGCTGAAGAGCTAGTTGATCTCGGCCGAAGTCAATCGATTCTTATATCTTTCTAAACCAAAAATGATCAATGTGGCCAAGAAGCTACTCCAGGCATTCGGGGTCAACTGAGTGATGGCGAGGTTTGTATCCATCAAGAACTGGCCAATGATGGGTGCAGGGGTAGTGTGAGCCCGGCTTCCAGTGTATGAATGTTTATAGCGGTCAGTCCAGGTGGGGGCATGTCAGCCCGCTCCTTCTTCTCCGGGGCGTACAAGAAAATATCAAGAGGGATGCGATATTTCTCACGGAGCTTGGAAAGTGAGAACTGGGTGATGATGTTTTGGACTTTGTTCGCCCCATAGTTAGAATGTCCGGCGGCCTCCCTGGTAGTTCGCTCAGACAGTGGGAAGCTCGCCACATGTCTATCCATGTACTCCGCCCAATCGAACTCATGGACGATGTCAGAGGAAACTTTGTGCTCGAGAAGTTGAGGCTCTGGGAAATTAATTGAGCGAAGATACTCCAAGGTAATCTCCACTTCATCCTCATCATCTTCCTCGGGCTCGCCAGACTCGACGATCTCCTTCTCATCCTGGGCAATTGCTTCATCGGTGGCCCGGGCAAAGTCCTGCCAAAGCTCGCGAAGTACAGATTCTTCGCCACTCTCGAAGTTAATGACTTTCTCCCCGGAATCAGTTCGGACTTCGCCGAGATACTCGCAAGTGTTCGAGCGAGCTACTGAGCTCGCCCAGAACCCGATTCAATCAAAATTGGTGTCATTTGAGGAATGAGAATATTCTCATTGACGGGTTGCTTTCCCAGATTACAGTTTGAAATTGTTTAGCTTGAAGATTGAGTAGACATGATTAAGGTAAGTAGGGCGAGGTCTTAATTATTATATTCTAAGGTCGCCGGATTTATGATTCAAGTGGCCAGAAAACTTAAAGAGACGGCCGGTGAGTTCAAAGATCCAATGGAAGTATTGAAAATCACCAGGAAATCGAAGAAAAGGAAAGAAAAGACAAGATAATCTGCAAAAGAAAGGAAGAAAGGAGGAAAAAATAGTGTTACTACCTTGAAGATCCCTCGAAAGTCCGTTGAATGCAAAGGTTTTTAGTCCCTGGAAAAGTGCTCTGGAAATTCAGAGATACAAAAGTGAAGAATGAGAATGATTTCTCATATTTATAGACATGTGAGCGAGGTGTAATTTCCCAAGAGTTCGAGGACCTACGTGCAAAAAAATTGAAAGTTAGACATGATGCGCGCGGGAATTGAAGCACGGAAAGGTGTGCACGACGCCTCGAATTCCGTGCCACATCAGCATGCCCACCGCCATAGACAGCTCGCCGAGACACTCAGCATCACACCAAGATAGAGTTCGCCAACACTCGAGCCCTCACCCACTGAGGCCAATCAGCTCGCCCACACATTAGAAGTATCATGATGTGGACGAGCTGGGGGCAAATGTTGATAGGCGAACTACTTATGGGTAATTATGGGATTAGTTGACCAGGGCTGAGGAGCTCGCCGACATGCCTAGAAGACACATCACCAACCTTGACCAAGTCAATTCCAAAAGAGGTAGAGGAGCTCGCCCAGACGCTTGAGGCTGAGTCAACGGTTGACCAACAAAAGAAGAGAGAGAGCTCGCCAAGAAGCTCGCCTACTTACAGGGGCGCTCGCCAAGGAGCTCGCCTGCATCCAGGAGACAAAGCTGAAATCCACTACCATCACCACAACTCGGAATAGCACAAGGCAAGGAAGCTCGCCCAGTCCGGAGTATAGACAGTAGCTATATAGAGAACTAGTAGTGATGTAGTAGGACGAAGCGATGTAATAGAAGCATAGTAGTGAGTAAGGACAGGTGTAAGGACAAGCATCTAAAGCCAAGTAGGCTCATAAGGTGGCACCTCACTACATGCAAACCTATAAATAGGTCTCTTGTACACTCTTTCTCTCTCTAAGTTCACAATTTTAGAATTACTTTTTCTCTCTGACTCTCACTACTCTCTCTCTCTACAATATCATCAAGAACAAACTTTAATCTTGTTATTGTTTGGTAGGATTCCTAGCTAATTGCAGTCACAAATTATCTACTTAACAAATTCTACCAACAATTGATATCATCTATTGTTCTCAATATTCAAAATAGTTTATGGATTATCACATCATTTTTATTATTTTTTATGAATTATTTGATATTTCGAGATGGATTTATCTATTTGATTATAGATTTTTTAATAAAATCAGAACGAAGCAAAACAAGTATAGTCAATACTTTTGTTTGCTAAAAGATAATGAACATGTTCTTTTGGATTTGATGCACGAAATTTTATTTGTTTTATTTTATCGAAATATTGATTGCAAAATTTGAAGAAAGATTTTTCAAAATTATGAATAATAAATTGGTTATATCCGTAGTTCAATATAAGAAGATTATCTCCTTTTGATTAGGTGATTTTTCATATTTTATTCATCAAATTTATAGTAGTGGTTGTTATCTAGGTAACTATTAATTCCCATAGAGTATCAATTAGAGTAATGATTTATTACTTACCTAATTTTTAAATACTGTTGTTATAAATATAAGGCTAAGATCACAATATCATTCTCTAAGCCTTCCAATATATCTTTTCTTTCATATCTCGCTAAATTCATTTGGTTGGATAACTATTTACGTTTTTGTAAATAATTTTTTTAATGTGTGTGATTCTCAATTTATTTTTATAAAAAATCCTCATTTTGATTTTTTTAGAAATTAAAGATTTCTATTTGCACACAAAATCTATCTTTGTCTTTTTGAAATTTATAGGTTAATTACATACTCATTTATATTTTATATTCGATGTATGTTGTAGAGAATTGAGTCAAAAAATGCATCTATCAATAGTATTAGTTCAATATATGATACTCGAACTTTAAAAGTTAAGCTCACGTTTTTACATGGTTTGTACTAATAAATCAATAGAGAAGAATTACTACGAGTTTATTCTAAAGTATCATAGTGTAAGCAGTTTTATCCTAATACATATCTATTAATTGATTATGCTGTTGTTAAATGTAAAATACATATTTAAACTTATATTTTCATTAATGAAATATTTTAGGGTAGCAAGATCCAGACTACTATTCGAAGAACCTTAACAAAAAGTTTTGAGAATATGATTAACGAGGGAGAAACTTATATAATATCAAATTTTGGTATAGGTCAAAATATGGGAAAGAACCATATCACAACACACTTTTATATGCTAGCATCTTTTTTCATACTAATGTTCAGAGTTGTTCTCTATTTGACTTGACTAATCTCTATTTGATTTTATTTCTTTTGATAAAATAAAAACACAGACAAAAGAAGAAGAAGAAGAAGAAGAAGAAGAAGAAGAAGAAGAAGAAGATATATCTTTTGAGGTTTGATATATTAGTTCAAGACAATTTAATTTTCCTATTTGGTTATTAATTTACTTATAGGCCAGTTACAAGATGATACAAAAATAATGCACTATTTTCAAATAGTACAATATGCAAAAAAATAACTCTATTATTCAACTTATGTTTACACTGTTATGCAAAAAATTTGTATCTATTTGAAAATAGTGTATTATTTTTTGTACCAATTTGTGATTATTCCTTTATTTATTTATTTCATGTTTGAGTTAATTTTCTATAATTTTATTTTGAAGATAACATTAGATTTGTTTTGTTCATTAATGAAGTTGATACTGTTAAAGCGAATGAAATGTTGGGTGGAAAAAATAAAGGAATTTTTTTTTGTCCAACTGACTTTTAAATTTTGATTTTTAGTCTTATAATTCACCACTTTTTTATTTTAGTCCTGTAATTTTATCTATTTTGTTATTTTAGTTCTATAAGGGTTAGATTGTAGGACCAAAACTAAAAAAAAAGGTAAGTTATATGACTAAAATTAATATTTGAAAGTTAACAGGATAAAAATAATAAAGAGATAAAGTTACAAGACTAAAATCAAAATTTGAAAGTTAATATTAAAAAAAATGAAAATTATGTAAACTTACAATACAAAAAAATAATTTTCCCCAAAATAAAATATATTTCTAAATTTATCAACTATTATTGAAATAATAAAATATATATACAATTAGCTTTCGTGCAACACGCACGGACAAACACAACATTGAAGACTAGCACGTTATCAAATATCAACTACCCATCAAATAATAATAAAATAAATTGAAATGTGGGTACACCACTAATTTTTTTTTAAAATAATATTTTCTCTCCCACAAAAAAATTGCACACTTTTCTTGTTTCACATAAATTTGCACACTATTAAAAAAAATATTAATTTACATGCATACTCATAAATCTATACACATATTTACCCATATATCACTATTTAATATATAAAATAATTATTTTCTTAAAAAATATACCGTCCGGTGCAAATTTCTATTAGAGCCTAGATGGAAGGATTAAACAATAGTCAATTAACTAATGTTGACCGAATCTTGTCAGCTACATAACGTGCTAAGATTGAATACTCATTGATGAACTTTAGGTCCACTCCATTCCTAGTCAGCTGGAGGAAAAGCAGCCACCCAATGGTCACCGCCAAAATGACCGACGTCAGCGTCCGCGATACCGCCGCCGGCAACCGCCATCCGCCGCCCAAGGCCTTCTTCACCCTTACCTCCACGGCAACAAGAAAACCTTGCAGAATGAAAAACCACGTCACTTCCCACGTCGGCCTGACACGTGTCAGGTAATAATAAATCAACTCGTGCATCAGGCCCGAGACCAAGAAAGTGGCCACGCATGCAATAGGTTGGGCCCACCCTGGGCCCAATATACGCGTAGATATACGGCGCAGGGGGTAGTATACGGTGGGGCGTAGTGTACTGGTGACGATGATATTCCAGCGGTGGCCCCAGAAATCCTGAAGCGACGTGGCTAAATACGGCTCGTCGAACTGCGGCTCAAGGTCCAAGCCGAGGACGGCTCGGACCGGCGCGGCTGAGACGGCTAGAATCAGCTCCAACCAAAGGTACATGTGTAGACAGTACATGAGGTGTATGAGATACGGGTGTATGGAGTCTCTGTATCCGTATAAATATACG